>JAUMHR010000062.1:11840164-11852351 GCA_032361145.1 Enteromius fasciolatus | reverse complement strand
CGTACTATATAGTAGGGAAGTAAGCGATTTCGGACGCAGCATTAGACTTTGGCTGATTGTGGGGTGCACAGGTGTCTAACGACCTCAAACAGGTGCTACTAATTTACAATCATGAGCAGAGTGTAGCTGGACTATTTAAAAGCAAAATAACGGGTCTTTAAGGGTCAGAAATCTGGCAAGTGATCAAATACTTATTTGACACAGTAATTCCCAAATAAATTGTTAAAAACTCATACAATGTGATTTCTGGATTTTTCCTTTTAGATTCTGTCTCTTACTGTGGAAATGCACCTATGCTGAACATTGTAGACCCCTCCATGATTTCTAATAGAACTTGCAAAATCACAGGGTGACAAAATACTTATTGACCTCAATGTAGAATTAATATGCGAGACCTTCCGTATGTGAAAAAACACTTACTCGATCATAAAGTTGAGTGTACATGGTCATGATAAATATTAGCGCAGCATGTATGCAGCCCAGTGGAGCAAGCAGGAGAAAGCTGGTGAAGTACGCATGATTCAAGTGACCACAGCAGTTGTTGATCCAGGGACAATGATGATCCATCTTCATCACACACCTGAGGGAAGAAGTCATTTTTATTTTCATTATACATTTTTTACATACATAGCATATAGTTATTAACAAATTAATTCTTAAAGGGATTTGATTCAAATATTCAGTCATTGTTTACTCATGTTGTTTCAAACCTGTTTAACTATAACTATTTAGAGAATGCTGGGGACTTTCATTATAAGGGCAAAATAAAGACATTTTCCGAAAAGATATACAGGTCATACGGGTTTGGAACAAAATTAACAAAATATTTGGATATACTATCCCTTTAAAGCTGAAGTGTGTCATTTATTAACAGTAAAACAGGTATAAAATATGCCACCTAAATGATCCAGTGTTGCCATGTTAGGCTGGTTGTGATTGCAATTTCAGGAAAAAGAACCTTCGAATGACTTTTCTTAGCATAGCAACTAGACATTTTTTATTTATTGTATTGTCTGGACACACTTCAGCTTTAAAATGCAGCATTATTAATAGAAACCAGTCTGTTGAGACAAATCTACCTGTTACATTTGCGACAGTGATGTGACCTTGGGGCTTTATAGCCTTGGCACAATCTACAGAACTGTAAGTACATTATATCTTGTTGATTTTCCTGTTAGAAAACACAGACAACACAAGTCATATTAGACATGCTGAATGCAGACAACTTCAGAAAACTTCAGATTTCATACAATTTAATTTTAATTCATTCAAATGTAAAATTTTTAGGGTTAGTAAGAATTTGTTGGAAAGAAATTTATATTTTTATTCAGCAAGCATGCATTAAATTGATTAAAAGATACAGTAAAGAATTTTATAATGTTACAAAGTACAAATAAATGCTGTTCTTTTGAAAACAGTCCAATACTTACCGGTTTCCACTCCAGAGGAATGTAACCAGGGCCTACAAACATGGCATTAAAGTAGTTGTAAAGAATGAGGACGGTCCAGTTAATAAGCATGATGAAGTTGATGCTGCCTCCTGTGGTGTCCAGTGGCCAGTACCAGATGATGGAGTCCAGTATGGCCATGGAGGAGCACACGCCGATGACCGTCAGAGCGATGATCGGACCCCAGTGGAACAGCCTCTTGACCTCATGGAGGTTCTCAAACACGATTATAGCAGACAGAATACTCATTGTTTCGGTGGATTTCAGTGTCTTTAAGGTCCTCAGTGTAACAGGTTAAGTAGTCAGGCGTGTTTTCTGTGTTTACTGCAGTGACTTAAAGAGGTCAAAGGGCATCTTTTCTGTCTTCTCCGAAACAACCAGCGATCGGCTACGTCACCAGTCACAGGGGCCAGCCATTTCCTAGAGTTCCAGACTCTGTCAGCGTGTGGCATCCTTCCGTACTAATCCTCTGATCACCCTATCCTCGAGCTAAAGCCAAGCCATCCATCTGAAGAGAAGAAAGGTGGAGAAGACAAGGAACATGAAACAGGAAGACAGAATCTAAGCGACTCAGCTCACACAAAATGTTAACATGGTAACCATAATTAAAGTCAAAATACCACTTTTGTTCCACAGTTTATTTCTATTTTATAAATCAATACATTATCTGTATAGATGGATATCAATCAATCAAATAATATCTATCTGTCCATCAGACAGACAGATCATGCATAGAAATGGACAGAAAAATATGCATATATAGATTGATTGTCTACCTATCTCTCTATATCTAGTTTGGTACCTACTTCTGTATTTCTTGTAATTGAATATTCATTATTTGATCACTTCCATACTTGTCAACGTCACTTCTTACTTTTACTCATTTGAACAAATTAAAACGTGACAAGCATTTTTGCTAAAGGCTAGGCCAACTCTTCACAACACAAATATGCAAAAATACTGTATAATGCTTATCCATTTGGTTAACGTTACATATCAATTATTGTGCTTCAGTGGCTGCATTACTTGTGTTCTCATGGCACACCCAAAGCTTTGTTTCCACGCTTCTGTATTACATCATTTAGGTTAAACGTACTTGATCTGATCCTTATTAGCTTTGTCTTGTGGTTAAACAAATAAAAGAACAGGTTTTTTAACATGTCCAGCACCAGAAGAAACTCATCAAGTTGTTGTCAGTCTGCATGAACTGACCGGTTCTCTATTACTCAACATCCCCTTTCAATGCAGTCTGATTTCAGAGTCCATTCAGTGTAATTCTACATACATACATGTACACACACACACACGCGTATATATAATATATAAAATTAAAATACAGACGACAAGAGGCCAACTGTAGAAATTAGCTAACGTTATATCTTTACAATGACCAATCCGTAAGATATCAGTTAGTAATAGAGACTATATGAAGTTTGTAACGTTATCTTTCATTATGACTGCAGCAACATATACCTGATTAACGTTACTGTAATATCTTATTACTGAAGAGATTGTTTTGAAAATGAAAAATTAATCGTTAACACCTACCTCGGCATTTCCTTGTGCGACCAAATTCTAAAAATAACTGTAAGTCACGCTTAAGATGAATCAGTGACCTTGCTATTTAACGCCCTTAATATCGTCAGAGGCAATATTAAGTTGTTTTTTTTAACAACTAAAACGTAATTCATAGAGAAAGACAATACGTTACACATACACGCGCGAATCACACCACCGCGGAACCATTTACAGGAAGAGATCGTGGACAAATTCCCGTGACACCAACCGGAAGTGACGCGGACGTCAATAAGAAGCAGACACAAGCAACAGTGTGTAACGCAGCACAGTTCATCCATCTTTTAATCTTTTAAAACAAAAATACAACATGTCTTCGGATTTTGAAGCGTACGAGCAGGACTTTGGCACTCTCACCGCGGAATTGACCAACAAAATAGGAAGAATTCCCAAATTAGCCGGTGGTAAGTGGATGCTGGATCAGCTACTAGCAAAACATTCATGTCAGGAAGACTTAAGCAACTCATTTAATGATTCATTCCTTCTGTTGGTGTGTCTGGTTGGTATATTATTTAAAAACGTCCCATATAATTTGTCAAATGAGCCGTGGTTTCGTGAGGGTCATGGTGTCAGATATCCAGTGTGTCAGATAAGTGTCCAGTGATGTGTGAAGACACAGGATTTGGGTGACATGGATCTTGGATGTCATGTTTTGTTTGTTGAGAAATGGATGAAGTTGAGAAGAATACAAGTTTGGAGCTTACAGCATTAAACAGCACACAGTACAACCAATATACATTGAGACAGAAATACAAGATATTGTTTTGACTCCCTGTCTGTGTTGTTGACATTATTATAAAAGACAATGACAGCTGTCATTTCATTTTTGGGGGGGTTAATTGTATTCATTGTTCTAGTTTATTATTGGATAATAGACTAAAATAAAATACTATAAATCCAAAGCTGCTTAACAAATCAACAATATATTTAGTAAAACATGAAGACTTGAATCGAATAGGTGAATTAAATCAAATAGTCAGAAATATTTTAAATATTTTAAAAGAGGTTGGACATAAGAATTGCGTTTCAAGCCTGTCTGTCTAACATTTCTGTATTATCGAATTTTATTTACTCTTAGATTTTATTAAGATGCTTGCATTAATCATAGTATACTTTTGCTTTGTGATTATTATATTATTAAGGAGCAAAAATATATATAGTTAAACTTGTGTCATGACCCTTCAGGACTTGTCACATGATCGTTCAGAAATCATATTAATATGCTGATTTAGTGCTCAGTTTCTTACCACTGTTTTGGTTACATAATATTTTTGTGGAAACCCTAAAAAACTGCTATTAAAACTACCAAGAGCACATTAAAATGATCAAACATAACAATAAAGATCTGTAACTGTTTTAAATAACTATTTCATTGGACTTTCTAGTCATCCAAGAATCCTGAAAAAGTGTATCACTTTTTGCTCAAACATTTTAAGTAGCAAAAACTGTGTTAAACATTAATAATAAAAAACATTCTTAATAACTGAGGACCAATACAAACTTATAATAATTGAGCATATTTCTGAAGGATCATGTGACACTATAGACTGCAGTAATGGCTGATGAAAATTCAGGTGGTCCTCTGCAGTACCGCCTTGGAGCCCCTAGAGGTCATGGACCCCTGTTTTAGCACGTTTAACTAGGCCAGCGTAGATTTGCTGTATATTTTATCACATAGATATGTACACAGAGGCAGTTTTCAAAAGGCAAAATTTCTATGCTAAAGATAGATGCTAAAAAAATGTGCTCCAGCAGGGACCCTTCAGGATTGCAGGTTGTCATAAGTCTATTTGTGTATCTGTGAAGCTACTGCTGCTTTACTTGTTACTAATTTACTAAGATCAGATAAATGCGTTGTCATGGGGACGATGTTAAGAGATAAGTGTGATGTTGAATAGGTGAGAAAATTTTCAGAGGGTCTAAAAATAACCATAAAAAATATCATCAAATCTGTGTTTATAAAGGTTTTTCTTTCCAGTCATAAGTGTCCCAGAAGCCCATAAGAAATAAGTTCCATGTTCCATCTGTCTGATGTTATTTGGTTGAATGGTAGGACCATAGCAGAGGCTTTTTAAAAAGATAGATAACAAATGAAAGCAGAAAATAAAACATCTGAAATCAAGAATAGAATGAAATACATCACTGTGTAATATTTATGTATTTTGCACAGCAGATCAAATATACCCTGCACTATTGTTTGAAATTTGTTTGGTAAGATTTTTTTTTAAATGGGTAACACTTTTAGGGAGTAGTTCTCACTATTAGTTACACAATAGTTGCTTATTAGAATGTTTATTACTAGCATATTGGCACTTATATATTAGCACTTATAAAGCACATATTACTGCCTTATTCTGAATGACCATAGCTAACCTTAGCAACTACTTTACTAACTATTAACAAGCAGGAGTTGTGATTGTGAGAATTGTCCCCAAATTAACAAATTAACATGTGTCACTAAGGCTTGATGTATTTGATAAAAAATATTGTTACAATTTAAACATTTGATTCTATTTTGATGTATTTTAAAATGTAATATAATCCTGTGATGGCAAAGCTGAATTTTCAGCATCTTTCCTGTCATTTTTTTCCCATGATCCTTCAAGATCATTCTAATATACTGATTCGGTACGCAAACATTTCTTATATTATCAGTGTTTAAAACTGTTTTTCTTAATATTCCGTCTTTTAAAATATCTTTTATTTTATTTATTTAGTTCACATAACAAATTTGAAGAGACAAATTTTCTGAATGTATTTGTTTGTAGCAATGTCAGTGTTTGCTTGAGTTTATTGTTTTCAGTGTTTCTGTGTGCTGGTTTGCCCTTTTTGAACTGTTCAGGGAAGCAAAAGTGTGGAATTGCTAGATATGATCTATCCTCTGGAAATGCTCCTCAGGATGCTTTTGAAGTTAATACAACTTTTTTGTTGTGAACTTGCAGTTCAAAATTCAATAAAAATTAATTCAGATCTTGTTCTGACTTTGAATTGAAACTAAAAGTCAGTGAAAAGCAATGAAAGGTTACTTTCACACAGCCTGGTGACTTTTAATGTAAATGATTGCTTTCAGTCAATATTAAAAACTCAGAGGTCAGGTCTCATAATAACCTGATGTGCTCGCTCGGTGCTTCTATTGTGTGTCAACAAAAGGTGAGAAGGATTAATCACTTATTCAAAATCGTACAGCGGCGTGTGCTCAGTTCAGTGAGCGCTGTCAAACAATTGCAGCGCGATTGGTTTTTCTTTGCATTATTTAAGCATACTGAAAAGAATGAGAATGTGTAATGTGGTGAATTGTTGAAGCTTAAATTGCTTCTTCAGAGCCCGACAGAAACAAACAGTGTGTCATCAGACCGGCCCACCACCAGCTGCTAAATGTATTTAAATAAGTCACTGAATATGAACAAAGCCATAAGCAAAGCGTACTCATTAGTGATGGCCAAACCTTCCTCAGTGTTGCCAGAGGAGTTCGGCTCTTGAATTCAAATCTCAATTATGCCCATAAAAAATCGCTTTTTCTCTTTCCTAGGTGCACAAATTTGTTTGTGACCAACAATGGCTTCAACAAAGCGGCTTATGCTGTAGTTCTCATGGCATTGTACAGTGTCACATGTGCAGAAACATTGATAAAGACCAGTGGATAGATGTAATGCCCTTGGCCATTTTTTTTTTTATTCTCAACAAACCACATTCACTTGAGAATCTCCAAGATGCTTTGTTTTGTTGAACAGTGCAAAACTTGTAGTTTCGAAACATGAATTTGAAAATAATGCAAGGCCTTGCTCCATTAAACATAAATGTGCGTGTTTTTTTGTTTTTTTTTAGGTAGATTTGCACAAAGAGAAAGAGCTGTCAGTCACGCACAATAAAAAATTAAGCAGAGATGCAAAGATGCATCTACAAGTCGAACTTTTCTTAGTGCAACGCTTTGCCCAAAGAGCACCTGACCTTGTGGTACTGCCCCATGCACCTGCAATAGTGAGATATATATTTCAACCTGCCCTATGCCAGGGGTGAATAGAGAGGCCCCAGTGTATGCTCACCTTGTAGAGAATCGCCCCTGGCTGTTTACACTGTGTGGGCTGTGAGGTTGCACACAGATTTTAAAAATGGATTGATGACCACCAAAAGACATTGGAAAGCCAAAGGGCAAAACAGAAGTTCACTTTAGTTTCCAGCTTATTGACAGCTTCCCGTTTGATATCGCTTGATGTTTTTTTTCTTCATGATTAGTGCTATCGCTTGACATGGTTTGATGTGTATCACTGGTATTGTTTGATCAGTAGATTTACTGATGTTCTTTCACAGGGTTATTTATTTATAGTGTGCTTCTATCATTACAAAATTCATATTATAAATGAATAGTTTTGGTTTTTGGTCAAGACAACATTTCAGCTGTAAAATATATTATGTAGAAACAGACATTAAGTTATGTAAAAACTGCGTATGTGTGTATATATGTGTGTGTGTGTGTATAGGCTATTTATATATTTATATATAAATAAAATGTAAAAACTAAAAAAATAAGTGTTTTTTATTTCTTATTTATTTTGAATAATCTTTTTTACTGTGATGGCAAAGCTGAATTTTCAGCAGTTATTATTCCACGCTTCAGTGTCAGAAATATTAGAATATTCAGATATGCTGATTTGGTGCTCAAGAAACATTTCTTATTATTATCAATGCTGTAAACCGACATGCTGCTTAATACTTTTTAGAAACCATTATGCATTTTGTTAGTGTCGTATAATGAATAGAAAGTTCAAATGAACAGCTTTTATTTTAAATAGAAATCTTTTGTAACGTTATTACACGTCTTTACTATCACTTTCGATCAGTTTAATACATCCATGTTGAATAACTATTATTTTCTTACATAAAATTATTATAAAAAAAAAATCTTTAATTATTTTGAATCAAATACTGGCTATAATACACTAATAACTAAGACTGCTTGCAGCATAAAAGTGGTATATTTTTGTGTGATTTATTTATTTATTCATTTATTTTTAAAAAGTAGTATAGATTTCTAATATTGTCATTTATTTTTAAGATTTTGTGTGGGTCCTAACAACGCCCCCCAAGATTACAGCCTCTCTTATTTTTCGAAAAATCTTAATGAACATTCTTGGGGAGTTAGATATAATGTACAGCATGTATTTCATCTTCCAAATAAACATCAGTGAGTTAGGAAAGGTAATTTCGGTCATGTTCTATACTTTGGCCTGGCTCATACCAGTGGATAAAAACCAATACAACCTCATTGTAGTCGTTACGAGTGGGTGGCAGAACGGCAGAGTTTGGCGGAGCTGACATCTCTCTCCTCTTTTGAGTTGCCAAGAGGCGTCTCTGCGCTCCTTCACGAACTAACAAAGGCGTTTACACGTGGAAAAATAAGACACATCAAATATGGATCTTTGTGCGTTGAGAATGTGTAAATATATCTTCAAATGCAGGCTTGTTTTTATTTGCTCCCTTGTTGTTGCGGGGGAGTCGGGCTGTTGTCATGAAGCACAGCTCCTCCATCCACTGATCAATATGTTTTCCTCTTTTTCTCTTTCAGAGGAGAAGACACAGCTGGTTCTAAATGTCGACAAACAGCTTGAAGAAGTCAGAGAGTTGGTGGGTCTTTGATCAGTAATTTCCACTCACTCGTTTTCTAAATAATGAATTTGGAAAAATTTCCCCCCTGCATAAACAACACCTGCAATGTCGCCGGTGACATGAGACACTCTTCATCTGGCTGAAGGCTGCTCGGTGCTAACGGTGTGATCACATCCACATAATGCGCTTTTAAGTGACACCGCGCACACATTTCACGCCATTATAGGAGGAAGGCGCCGTGGCAGGTGCCGACTGGAGGGATGTGTGTCGCATGTAAATTGTCCCATCATGTCATGTTGATTGGACAGTGTAAATCAGCGGGGCCCTTTTGTGCACGCCGGTTTGCTCACATGTGACACGGACACATGTCGTAGTTGTCAGAGCTCAACTGCGCCAGAGGTTTTAACGAAGCGGCACCTCCTAACATGACTTGATTTGCCGGGTGCCTGAATCGATGCCTCTGTGCTGCCTCTGGTTGACAGTAAACAAGCTAGACAGTTTAATTGTTTTGTATCGAAAAGTAGTTTGATTGTTTACACTGAGTTTAATTGGTGTTTCTAGCTGGAGCAGATGGACCTGGAGGTTCGAGAGATCCCTATTCAAAGCCGAGGCATGTACAACAGCCGTCTGAAGAGCTACAAGCAAGAGATGGAGAAACTTGAGAAAGATTTTGTGAGTATTAAAAACCTCCTCAAAGCAAACACGTATTGCGTGAATACTTTCATTGGCCTCTTTCTTCTGCACATAAACACGCGCACATACACAAGTGGTCTGAAGCTCGGTTCTTCAACTCAAAACCCACCGAAGGTCATTGAAATTTCCACTGTGGTTAATTCAGAGTGTATTTTTTGCAACTACCACTTGGGCAAAGGAGAGCCGGCCTGTATTTTTTGCCAGATGTCCTTGTTTAGTTATTCATAACTCTACCTGCCCATGAAGAATCCACCCCACACACATCAAACCTTAATGAGACGCTTTTCCTCTGAAGCCAAATTTTTCCTTTGCTTGTTTTACATCACCATGTTTGTCTTTCTTACTCACGTGCTGTAATAGACCTATTCAAATACACGTCTTTTTCTTTTCTCTGAGGCGGGCGCATTTACGTTATACTGGATAAGGAGAGGTTAAACTAAACAAACTTTGATTCTTTAATATTTGGAATATGAGGTGTTAGCCTTGCCTTTGTGAGTTTCTGAGACCAGGATAATTCTACATTCCCAGCTTTTAGTGAACCCTATTGTGTTTCCATAATAACACAAATATAAATTTATATGATATGTTTTGTGTATAATGATATATCTCACCTAAAATGTTCAGTTTTTTCATTTGTTGTCTTTCAAACTGTGTGTGTATTTTATTTTACACACACCATTTTAAAGTGTTAACCATAGGATACAATCCTGTTTATATATATATATATATATATATATGGGTAGTTGATAAATAAAAATTGGATTGTGTCCTATAGTGTGACAGCAAAAATGTAGAAAAAAACTTCATTCACAAATAACATGAACATTTTGTTTTTATCTTAATTCTTAGAGTTACAATAGCATGCGAGAGGTTTGTCATCAATTATTTTTTACAATTTTCTTTTTAATATTTTTATACTTTTTTTTATCCGTTTTTTGTGTGTAAATACTAATATATAACAATAATATTACCAATTGTTGATTTACATTGATAAGGGCTATTTATTTTAAGTAATCAACACATCCCATACAATATATATCACATTTCAATGAAAGCATTTTAAGGCATTTCAGTTCCTCTCCAGTCTTGTTCTCTTTGCAATCCACTCCATTCACTGATGCCACCATATGAAGTCTCAGCACGCAGCAAATTCTCTTCATTTGAAGTCGTTGCTTTCAAACCCAGCACCTGCACCTAACTCAAGGTGCTCTTGATATCAATTACCAGATGGCTACGGCATCCACAACGATTCCAAAAAGGCTGACATAAATGAGGAGATTTTTGAAAAGGATCTTTCGCCAGTGATCTGATGTTGTGCCGCTGTGCTGATAGCTCAGATCACAGTGGAGATCTCTCGTCTCCGAGGGGCCTCACGTTCCTCACCGTGGGCATTTAATTGGCCGATGATTAATCTTTAGCTTCTCCTGCTTGACTGTTGCCGTGCTTAATTATCATGCAATTAACACCCGCTGGGAAAGGGTTTAGTGCACTGCTCATGGTACATTCCTTTGCTTTTCACCTTGTTTTTTTTTAAGATATATTTGCAAACTAATCATGGATATGCAAGATGTTGGGTGCTGTTAACATTTTAAGCTGTTGTTTGTTTAAAAAATGTGCTGTGCTTTCCAAACTTGGTTAATTAGATCAAATGATTGAATGAATGAACTTTTTTTTGATCATTTAAGAACTTCACATTTATTTGGCTTGATAACAGTAACAATAAAATTGAGAATGTTAATGCAAATTAACAATAGTTGGGTTGTAATTTAGAATACACATCCAAAATGTATGATTTGATCTATGTGTGTGTGTGTATATAAATATATATAAAGTTTATTTATTTATTTATTTTTTGCTAGACAGATGTTTTTGTGTTTTTAGACTGAGATAGTAATTGTTCCGATTAAAAGCCTTTTTTTCTCCTTGGTGCTTTCAGTTCATGTGCATTTGAAGAACAGATCCCCCTGAAGCCGCCGGTGATAGCAAACCCCAGAAACTTGTCCTAAAGCCGGGAGATTCAGCTGGCTCCTCAGAAGTGCCAAATGCTTTAGCGTGGATGGCTTATCCTCTCTGCCACGCAACGTGAGCACACACGCACACTTCTAAGAGGTGTCAGGGAGAGGTCCATCGCTGCTTTCTCTAAAAAAGCAGAGGCTTTGTTGTGCTTCCACGGGAAATCAAGGCCTTGTCCTGCCCTTCCCCTCCTCTGGCCTCCCTGGAGCTTCTCTCTCTTTACCCTCGCTCGCACTCACCCGTTCACCCACGTTTTGAAGTCTTCGCTCCATCCCACTCGCCAGACTAAGCCTCCTGTTTGGCGGCAGACGGGGACCGGCCGACCTCTTAACCCTGCCATTTTTCAAGAGAAAGTAGGCAGATATCAGAAGGACATCCCGAAGGTATGCTCCCTTCATGATGGCTTCATTTTGATAATGGGGGCGCCGGGTCTTAAAGCCGAGAACCCCTGTGGAGGCCTTATATTAACAAAAAAGCAAGAGTGCTAAATATATAAAAACGAGCACATGCTTGCAAAACAAAGAGTAAAAGCTTATTTGTGTTTGGTTGGAAGTCAGTAAGGGGCTGATAAAGCCAAATATAAAAGTTGTAGTAATGGAGGCGTAATTTAATAAAACCAATTGGGGAAAAAAGTGCATCTGTTTAAAGCAAGAGGAAAAGTTTGTCTTCTGTGCCTTAGTATATCTGTCCACTCTGATACTTGTAAAAGACCTAACAGGATCCAAAATTATTCATTTATTTTATTTTAGTTTTTACTTACATATATAAATACATACGTGTGTGTGTGTGTGTGTGTGTGTGTATATATATATATATATATATATAATTTTTTTTTATTTTATTTTTTTGTATTG
>JAUMHR010000062.1:11803106-11830264 GCA_032361145.1 Enteromius fasciolatus | reverse complement strand
AATGTCTTTAGTATATAATATATATATATAATTTTTTTTTTTTTTTTTTCCACTATTGAAATTTTGGATCCCACTGTATTTCTAGAATGTGATGTATATATGAGATTTTTAGTTATTCATAAATTCTGTTATTTCTAGTACACTACCATTCAAAAGTTTGGGGGTCAGTAAGAGTGGTTTTCTTTTCTTTTTTGTTTTGTTTAATTTCTTTTAAGATTTTTATGCACCAAGTATACCACATGCCATTTTAGGAATATTTAACTTTAAAAACATTAACATATTTAATTTTTATTTAATCTGTTTATATTAAATTCGTTTTTTAAATAATGTTTAGTTTAATTTACTTTATTTCCATCTTGGTGTTAGCCATCATGGCCAAGGTATTTATTTTTCTGAAATTAGTTGTCATCATTTGAAGGACATAAATGCTGACCACAATGTGCATTATTTATGTGCCTGGCCCCTGACCATGATGTTTATTTTCATCTTACTTTTATGACTTCTGACTTCATATATCTAAAACTCAACACAAGATGTATCAACCTTTCCTTGGAAAAAGTTTACACACCTTGTTGGTTTGCATTATTTACAGTGACCCCCTAAAACACTCAAAAAGAACTGAGGAGAAACCAGCTAGTGTTTTAGACAGCATACACTTTTGAAAATACACTTTTCTTTCAATGCCATTAAAAAAAAACCTTTTGGGTTCCCAAAAGATCCTTCAGTGGAACAATTCTTATTTTCTGCTATAAAGAACCTTTTGTGCTGGGTAACGCTTCCATGGACATTTAAGTTGTTTCATGAAATCATAAAAGCCTTTTATTTGTAAAAATATACATATCAAATAAATAACAGTGTAACAAGGTTTATGGTGGCATCCTGAACTTGTCAGACTAACAGATATTGGGTAATCTGAAGCAGCATAAAAAAATATATTACAGCTCAATTAGCCATCCCTCCCATGCTAATCTTTGCCCTGGTTTTAAATGTGAGGTAATGAGATCTGGCAACACCTTCAGAACAAAGCCACTGCAAGAAGGAAGCCTCAATTAAAAAGAAAGGAAAGGTGTTAGATTGGAGCTCCGTCCTTTTTTGCTTCAGAATTTGCACAAAGATCAGTCCAATTTATAAAAACGCAACTCATAATTAGAGGTTCTCAAATCAATGTATAAGTTAAATTAAAACTAAGTGGTCTGTACCCTTTTGTCTTAGTGTGTCTATTATTGTGTTGAAAATGTCTCTGTAAATAATGTCCCAGTCTTCTCAATCACTCTCATTGTTTTCTTTCCATCTGTGGTTTGTTTTCAGAGAGCACATCTGTTGGACAACACAGAGAGGCTGGAAAGGTCATCTCGGAGGCTGGAAGCTGGCTACCAGATAGCGGTGGAAACCGGTAGGCATTCTGGGTAGGGGGGTGAGCGACAGCAAATTGTCTCGCTCCTATGCACGGTAAAAAGAGAGAGAGAGAGTAAAAAAAAAAAAACCTTGACGACTGGTGACATTTTCAGGAGCACATCAAAGAGAAGCAAGGGAGAGAGAGGTGTAGAGCAGCAGCCGCAGTACTGTTAGGCTCACACAAAACACACCATCCTATTTCCATTCACCTACCTGTGTGTGCGTGAGAGAGAGAGAGAGAGAGAGAGAGAGAGAGAGAAAGAGTTTTAATATGGGTACCAAATGATGCCGTGTCGACTAGAATAAACAACAACACCCTGCCTCCACCGTCCTGCAAATTTTTCAAGCTAAATAAAGACCGAGATATTTTAATAAATCGGTTTCTAAATAAAGCACCTTAGACGTCACCTGATTCGCACCTGTCTGAAGGTTAGGTTTTATCTTTAAATACAAGAAAATGAACTAATTTAGATCTGAAATAGATTGAATCAGCAAGCTTTTCTTTTTTTTTTTAGCCTGACAGTCACCGTGTTGTTGAAGCAGAGTGTATTCCTCAGAGACGTATCAAAGCTCGTTCTTCAAGAAGCTACTGGCTTTCTTTGGCTTCTGCCTTAGTTTTGAAAAGTTTGTTAATTTACACTATAATGGCAGGGTGTCTTGTGTGCGACGTCGACACAGTTAATAATTCAAATCAAGAAAGGGTTGCACAGACCACTGGCGTTTGAAGTCTCGCAAGAACAACTCACAAATTCATAAATGCAATCTGCATCCTCTGCTGAAAAATTTAGTTTCATTTATTTTGGATCCTCTCAAACCCGTACTTCATATTTTTTCCAATTTCTGCCCTGCATACATTTATATATTTGTGTGTGTGTGTGTATACATATATATATATATATTATTTTTTTTTTTTTTCAGTTCACCGAATGAAGTCCCTTTGTTTTTCTGCTATTCAGACATATTTTTTTTCTTATGTTTGCCCAATTGAATTTTCTGCTTTTCTGGTATATACCAAAGCGGAAGCCCGTAGACTTCAACGGCAGGATCAGACCCCCTCTGAGAGGAGTTTTCCCCCCATAAAGGACAGTTTCTGCTTCTGAGAACCGTCACAATGCCGCACCGCTTCCACTTCTCTCAGTGTGGGAGCCGCAAGCGCAGAACAATGCCTGTTTACTCAGCCCTTCTCTAACTCGGCCTGTGCGTCTCACTCCTGTGATTCTAATCCCTGACCCCGTACCCCACCGGCCACCCCGACACTCACGTACACACACACACCTGCATCTTAAAAGCGTAGCGGCAGGTAGTCCTAAACTGAAGTGGCCCAGGAAGGACTAACCCTGTACTTTTGGGATTTGGGCACAGCAACCGCGCGCAAAATGGACAGCGATCGCTGGGGTAAACACAGACCCGCTTTGGTGGCTGTTGAGGAGCTGCTGGGATAGATGCGCTTTGTTTGGGTTGCGGCAGTGACCCTCGCTCTCTGTGTCATACTGAGGCGGATCGGCCAGTTTATGGACCGTGTGTTAAAATTCACTCGAGCGGCAATCCACACCTGCTATAGCGCCGGCCATTCAGGTTTTTGTTATCCTGTAGTAAAACAAAACAATTATAAAGTAGTATAAAAATAAATAATTATATAATTATTACTAAATATGAAATTAGTAAAAAAATATATTTTGTATTTATATATTTAGCAAAAGTTTGTATATAGATTTTTTTAAAATTTATAAAATAATAATTGGTTATTTTATACTATTTAATTTCTATATTTATTTATTTTTTTAAATAAATTGTTTATTTTGTTTATTTTAAAAAGAAATTGCTTAAACTATGTTATTACTTTGACCTAATAGATATGAATAAATAATGTTAAGTATGCACAAATTAAAACATTTGTGTACATACAGATTTGTACATTTGGAATAAAATAATACATACACCTAAATTTAAATTGACTATATTTATATAAAGTATTAATACACATTTTATTATTACTTATATATGTATACTGTGTGTATATATATAATTCTTTTACATTTAACTTTTTTTTTGTTTGTTTTTACAGTTTATAAATCAAATTTATTTATCAAAGATTAATTTAACATTTACTCTAGTTACGGTCACATACAATTTTTTTATTATTTAAATTTTTTTTAATATTTGAAATTAACTTTTAAAACCAGCTCTTTGTATTGACCAAATCATTTAATTATCAAGGATGATTTGTCAGAGGGTTTTGTGTGTGTGGTTGACTGAATTCTTTGAATTCTGGATATTTGATTATAATGGAAAATCTCCTAGCTTTGTATATATATATTTAATTATTTTTTATTTTTTATCTATGTAATTTGAATTTTATTTTATGATTCCACCTACATAGTGTAAATGAAGAATGTGTGTGTGTGTAAAGGTTTTTTTTTTTGTGCGTGTGTTGCATTCAGTCCAGCTGCACTAGCAGCATGTCAGGAGCACTCCAGCCCCTCAGAGAGATATTGAGAGTGCTCTCTGGACATGCGGAGCTTTTTACCAAACTGTTTGTCTCATAAATAAAGTATGGGTCTTCATTAGGAGAGGGCACCCACTTTAAAGCTGCCTGAACCAGAGGCACGCCGGCCTGAAGAGAGCCTGGAGTACAGTAGGAGGGAGCAAAGCAGCCAATTTAAAGGCATTTAAATCAGAGATGTCCCAGAGCCCACAAGCGTTAAATAAACCCAAATCAAAGAAATGCCCGGCTGTTTATGAAAGCCAAGGAAGTGAGCAAAGGATGTTTTGTATGGAGGAAAATAAATCACCTAGGGGGTGTGATTGTCTTGTTTGCAGTCACTTTTGGTATTGTTGAAGAGTATTTATGTTTTTTTTTCCTAAGAAGCAATTTTAGACAGTTGACCTCAAAATCTATTAATTAATCAAAATTAATTTTAACGGAGTTCCACGAGAATAGCGTCCATAAAGAGCAGAGCGGTGGCCTTTGAATACGCAGCAGCCGCTGTGGCAGCGGATCGATGGGGCAAAATGAAACCAGCTCATTAGGGATTGATTTCAGCAGTGTTTAGATAAGCAGAGTGGGTCGGGGCCTGGCCCCTGGGGCCCTCACCAGGGCCCAAAGTTCACGCAGAGCCAGGTAGAGAGCGTCTCCGCAGGCCATCATCTTTATTAGCACCCAGATAAGCTGATTAGGCCTTGTCAATCAAAGGTGCCAATGACTCAATCGAGAGGCCCTTCTTTTCTTTCTCTCTCCTTCCTTTTTTCTCTCTTTTTTTTTGTGTGTGATAAATCATTGAAGCGACCAACAAAGCGGTAGCCATGGCGGCTAAGCTAAGCAGCCCTGCAGTTGTCACCAAGGCAGACGACGCAAGGACCCTGTGATGATGTGACGACTGTATTAAAGAGTACATCAATTTGTTTGAGAGTGGTTTGATTTTTTTCTGCAGTGGTATTAAAAGAGCATGCGAGGGGGGAGAGTAGTTATTGTTGTCGCAGGCTTCACCGAGAAGCCGAGAGTGCCCCCGATAGAAATAAATAAGAAAATAAATGATCGAATGAAGAAATAAATAGATATGTTTGTAAACATGAAGAAACACTGCTCCTTTTGAGCGTGAGCACGGCTTTAAGACATGCTGTGTCAGTCCATGGGTGTCAGAGCGTCCCAGTAACAGACACACGATTGTCTCCGTCTCTCCGTTTCACTGCCTCTAGCTCTCTTTCTTTCTCCTCCATGTTATCGTTCTTTCATTTTCTTTCCTTCATCCCTCTCCTCCACACTTTCTGGTTGTTTTCTACCATTTTTTGAAACCGATAACTTGCTGCTTTGAATGGAATTCCCTTTTTTTAACTATCATTTCTCTGTGTTGCCGTGACCTTTTCTTCTTAAGCACGTTAAACATTTTTGTTGATGATGATGATTATTCAGTATAATTACATAAAAAAATTATAATAAAATTAAAAATGTCAACATTTAAATTTTAGTGCATTCAATAAGTTGTTTTAAATATTTCCAGTAATCTCTTAAACAAATTAATTGAATATTAAGTTATATAATATAAAGCAATGTTGTAATAATAATAGTAAAATAGTAATTAAATAAAAAATGTCAACATGACATTAAATGCATTCGATAATGTCGTTTTTTATATACTAATAACATTTTAAAAGAATAAAGTTACAGTCTAAAATGTTGTAGTCGTAGTTTTAATAATAATGATGATGATAATAGTGTTAAAAAAATAATAGTAAATAAAAAATGTAAAAATAAAATGTAATACATTCGTTAATATATAATCTCTTAAACAAAAGAGTCTAATATTTAGGTATGTAAAGTAAAGTGATGTCATAATAATAATAGTAGCTAAATAAAAATGTCAAAATGAAATAAAATGCATTCAATAATGTAGTTTTTATTATTATTTTAATAACCTTTTAGAAGAATGTTTATATAATCTTACATTTTGTAATAGTAGTTTAAATAACGATGATGAATTTGATGATAATAATAGTACATTAAAAATGTAAAAATTAAATTAACTACATTTATTAATATTATGAATGCTACTGAAAAGCTGCTGTTATTGTTACAAGTATTTGAATAGTCTCCTTAACTAAAGTCATATTAACTAATAATAATGATAATAGTACGTTTAATGCTGGTTAAAAATATAGTTTTTATCTCACTGAATTCAATTTGCTGTACAATACCTTCTCTGTAATTAATTGTTTCATTATTTCATTATTTATTTCAGCCTAGCTGTTCCAGTTGATTTCCTTCATTGTACAGTCGTGTTTAAAGTTTCAGCACATCGCTACTGTTCTCTCTTTAATGAGGACAATTTGGTGAAGTGGATTTCCTCGAGGTATAGCATACCAAATAACTTGGGTTTTTGTAGTTTGCTGAAATCTGAATGCCGTATTGTGTTTCAAAAAGAATATGCCGTTATTTGATAATTGTTTGATTCACGGAGCAGAGCCACAAGAGTTAAATATTTCAATAGCAGAGTTTGCAGATATGCAGAAAGGAGAACTTAGCTAGAGTGGGTTTTCTAAAGACAATGGTGGGTTTTTTTTGTTGTAATGAGGGCATTTTCTCATTGAAAATGTATGGGTTTTTTTGTGCTACAACTTAAGCCTGTACTTTAGAAGTTTGAACTTATGTATGTTAGAGCTTTTTAAATATGAATGCACAATGTAAACCTCTCGTAAAAAGAAATATGTATATAAGTGATGGGATGCGTGTGTGAGCGTAATATAAGGTTTTCGGCTCGGTAAATCTACCTACGGGTGAGCTGTTTATCGTCAAACCCCCCGGCGGATGAAAGGCGATGTAATAATGATTTTTTTTTCTCTCCTAATCGGGTCTTGTCAGCGAGGCGTCTTATCGTGGAGAGGAAAATGACACCGATACTATCGAAGAGCCCAGAGTCCGAGTTTGTGTCGCTCCCCCCCAATCACGCCGGACCCGGCCTCGCCGTATCTAGCGCCGCCACAAACGGCAAGCGCTGCTTTTTTCATCTGGACTTCAAAAACGGTCCCCGTCATTAAAATTGCACCCGCGTTCGGCTGCAGGGATCAGCCGCTCCGGAGCGAAAATGGGATGTGGGAGAGGAGGCTCGCTAAATGTGCTAATTCTGTCCTCACATGTTTACGGCTTAATTTTAATCGGTTTGAGCGAGGGAGGAGGAGGAGGAGGGTGGGGGGGCATGAAAAAAAGCCTCACATTGCAATAAATCGCCATTATCTTTGACACCGAAGGACTCAGCTGTTCCAAGGATTTTGGGGTCTGTGAGCAACAGTATTATATGGGGACACACAAAAGTGTTTACGCTTGAATTGCGGTGGCCGAGGTGCACTCACTGATTTCAGCGCGTCTAGACAAAGGGCCAAACTTTCACAATGGCGAAGCCCGCAAAACAGGCTCTTAATGCGAGAGCTGAACCAACAAACTTGACTAGCCGATGTGTTTGCGTTCGCAGCTATCTTTGCCAGTGGAGAGTGCAGGTGTCGACTTGTTGATATATTCCAATCGGTATTACAATATTTGCTCATGTTACGTGCGATCATTGACTGTAGAGTCACCTCACGCAGTTTGAGAGGGGTTTTTTTTTCTTTGGGGTGATGGGGAGCAGATCCATTTTTCTAGATAAACTATTGAGTGACAGATTGAGAGGTAAGCTTCCCACTTGCATCTTTTGAATGAGCCTCTCCAGCAACACTTTCCACCAGCTAGATGCATCAAGACCTCCAGTATTCTCAGGACTGAGTTTAAACTAAAGTATGAGAAGAGCAGAAAAAAAAAAGACCAGGAAAGAGTAAAACAAACTGAATATGTGATGATTCTAATTTTTTTGTCATAAAAATATAAAACATATGGCCATAACATAAATAAAGCTTAAGGTAGCATTTGCATATTACTTATGTAAATGCATATTGCTTAATTGTATAATATTTTAATAAAATTAAACATAATACACATTGATATTAATAATATTTTATTTTGAAATTGTAATTATTATAGTAAGTAAATGTATTTAATATTTACTGCTAAGCAGTATGTATATTATACTTATACATATAAAATGTGTAATACATTTATATTAATATTTAAATTAAGTTTTGTTATTATTATTTATTGTTAGTTTTATTGCTGCATAAATAATGCTGTATTTATTGTTTACTACATTAGAGTATTAATGTTATAAATTTTACTTAATGTATGTTTACTAAAATTTATATAAATATATAACGCTTGTTATTGTTAATAATTACATATTAATTACACAATTCCGTTAATTGTATTAATGTATGTAATGTATATAATTAATTGTATTTACTACATTAGTGTATCGATGTTATGCACAATACTTATAATATTAGAATGTTTATGTAATTCTTTTTTTACTGTAATTAGTATATTTATTGCATATTAATTACGTAATAATTAAATAAGTTAATTGCATCTTTAGTATTTGTGTATTTAATATTTGCTGCATTAGTGTATCCATGTAATGCATGCATTCTATAAGATTTGTAATTACGTTTATTTAAATTTGCTGAAATGCTTATTTTTATTATTATTTTATTAATTACGAACACTTCATTAGTCTTGCTGCATTCACTTATAAATGCGCAATTGTAGCACTATAGTGTAAAATGTGCCCAGTCTTATTATATTGCTGGCTTCTTTTATTTTCTCATAATTTGTTTGTAACATTAATGGCCTAAAATGTTTTTGAAGTAAGTTGTCAGAACCATGGAGAGAGAGAGAGAGGCAGAAAGTACATTTTAATTTCAGATCATATGTGTCTATTTATATCAGACGCACACAAACAGTCTTTCATTGACCTTTGGTTGACGGAGAGAGAGGGAAAGAGGGCACTCGAGCTGGATGGCGTTAAATAAAACTGTTTTGGAAGGAAATGGAAGACAAAAGCGAATACCCAGGACCCCCATGGGCGCTTCCTCATCGGCCGCTTTAAAGAGCTGGCACATCTGAGGCGCCGCAATATCAAAAAGCAGAGAGAAAAAGTGAAATGAAGTAAAAGGAAAAAGTGGAGAGGGGGGAAGAGAGAGTGGCAGTACCTTGTCACTGCGGAATGAGGATCATAAACGGTAATTGTGTGATGGGAGTGACACACTGATGACAGCAGATTGATGGCAGTTGAAAAGCGAGCCTAATTCACTAAGGAGTCGCAGAGAGTTGGGTGGCTGAGATTAAGAGAGGAAACTAGTCAGACTGAGCGGAGTGGGTACAGAGGGGCAGCGGTTTACTTGTGCTTCCAGTTTTGTTTGTTCTCGTCGTATTTACGTCTCTCGGTGCAGTGGACCGGAAACGGTCTCACTCAGAGTACCGCGTTATAATCAAAATCTTTGTTGCTTCCTAAACCCAAAAAAATGTATTATGCTAAATAGAGTTTGATAAATATAGCAAAAATGCCACACTAGATTTTATGCCAATAGTGAAGGTAAAATGTTATTGACTTTTGTTCAATAAAATATTAAAACAAACAAAGCCATAAATAATATAAAATAAATAAAAATAAGCTTTATATTATTATTGTAATTTAACCAATTTAATATCTTATTTATTTAAAAAAAAAAGTTGTAATAATATAATATTTTTTACAAATTGTTGTAATCTTATTAGCCTATTTTTTGGCTATTTGTTTTTAAGTGTAATTTAAAATATAATTTATTATGTTAATTGTAGTATTCCATTCTCACACACACACACACACATATATATATACATACATGTAATAATTTTACATATTATAACATTTTATAATAATTGTAACTGAACTTAAAAATTATAGTAGTATGTATTGAATAGAATTTATATTCAAATATAATGTAAAATAGAATGTATTATAATTATTATTGTGGTTACTTATTTTTGTACAGTGGAAAAAAAAGTTCCTCTGCTGTGATTTAAACCTTTATAACAAAAAATTATAACTATAATGTGATTCAAATGTAAAATATGGTTTTATTTTATTATAGTTATATTTAATATTTTTACAGTGGAGGACAATAATGACAATATTAAATATTTTGTATCATTTTGGTCAAACACCTTTTTTAATATTGAGCAACTGTGTATTTTTCTGTCTCTGTTGTTCAATCTTACTAGTCAGTCTTACTTTTTATTAACAACTAAATAGCTGTTAACGACAATACTGGTTCATCATCATAAGTTTGAACAGCTGCTGGACCTGCTTTGTTATGGATAGTTAACCCAGCACAGATAATCTTATTTGTTTTCAGATTAAATATGGCTCAATGCGCGACGCTTAGCGTTTCTCACCGCTGACCACCCCACAGTTTGCGGCACTTATAAAAAACACCCATCATTAGCGATGTCCGTCTGTCCCTCTGCGGCTGCTTGTGTCACACCGTCTCTCAAAGTGGCTTCCTCCTCGGCGGCCCGCGCCCTGGGCCGGTGCGGCCGCGGGCTCAGGACGCCCACTGAACATGAAACACATCGCCCGATCTGTCAGCTGGGGGCTCCATCTGTCAGTCAGTGGGACAGCTTCACTTTTGTCTGGGGAGGGAGCCGGGTAAATACGATAGGGGGGCTGCAGCGTACCCTATTTTGCGTTGCACAGGAAACCCTACTGCCACCGTTCTGACATATTTAATAATAGTTTGCAAGACTGTTATTGAAGGAAAGCATTTTTATAAGGCGAGATCGCTACCACCTAGAACGCTCGGTGTGTTTAATTATTTCTAAATACCTCATTTTGTAATGTTTAGTTTTTCCTGTAGAAAATATATAGATCCTCAAAACTAGCTTGCAAGACTTGTCTTTTGCATTTTGACTGTCACAAGTGAATCTCGCTATTGATAAAAGTGATAATAGGCAGGAGAGTGGAGGTTGCAATCTACACTTCGGCAGATAGGCTGCGCCCTTGAGCCACCGAAAAAAGGACGGGCTCAAAGAATCGTCTCCACACTGGGGGGACAAGAGGCCTCCACCGCTCGGCTCTCTCCGAGTCTTTGGATGTTTCTACTGGTGCTGAAAGTTCCTGAAAAGATAAGCTTTGCTCACAACTCTAGGAGCTCATTTGAGTTTTATTTATTTAGCACCGTGTTTTCATGTGTGTGTGTGTGTTTGAGAAAGAGAGCAGGAGAGGAGTGTGTTTGTGCGCAGTGCTGAATCCCTGCTGAGAGCATCAGTATTTTCAGATCGGTGTGTAGGGGTGATACTGAACATCAGCAGCATGATATTTCAGCTATTATTATTCACCCCTTACAAAGAGGCGACTGGATTTGTCACATCACCTCTGAAGTCATTTTGAATTTAACAAGACGATACATTTTTCAACCCCGTCACTGTGTCCATATTTGATACTGAATTCTTTAAGTTGGGGTACAGCTTAGTCAAGGTTAATTCACTTTGTGTTTTTGCCCGTGAGCAAATGGTTTGTAGTCTTAGTGTTGTGCTTAAGTGGTTTGGTGCCTTGACTTCAAGTCATAATCATAATTGTATTGTAAATAGGATCAAGGGAAATTATTTTGTTGGGTAGGAGGCTTTTAGAAAGACGGGCTGTGTAATATAGATCGTTCAAGTACTGTATTAACCTTTGCATTTTTTTTATTGAAAGCTTATGAATGCATGTTAAATTCAAGTTGATCTAATTAGAGAAGGTATGGTTTATTATTACTGAAGGAATTTCCTTTGTAGCTGCTGAGAAATGACTTCTGAACATTTGTGCATCGTCTTAAACACTTTGCTCTTAACCCTTTTAAATCAGAGATGGATATAGTTGTATTTCTTCATTTTGTTAGATGTGTTTATACAGCTATTTAGCTAATTTAATTATTATCTTTAGTTGGGTTGTGTAAAAACTTCTTTTTTTTATATATATATAAATGTCTTTAAATGGTTGCGATGCATTTGTAAAATGCTGTTTTGTAATACACACGTATGCACACACACAAACTCATTGCATTTTCATTTTTATATGCTTTAATTTCAGGATTTAGAAAAGAAGTGATTTTTATATATATCTTTTAAAGAATGATTATAATTGGACAAAAAAGGAACCTCTCTCATCAATTAAGATAATAGAATTTATTGTAGAAAAAATATCATAATTAATAATACAGTATAAATATCTAGAATTAAATTGTTTTAATTAAATTTTAGTTTCCAATTAGTTTAATTTTTGTTTTTATTCAGTTTTATTTTATTCATTCTCATGCATTTGTAAATATTTATTTATATTTGTTAATTTTTTTTCTTCATGAGTCATAGCATGTCTTATTTATTTTTATTCTGTTTAGAATTTTCTAAATAGATGCATTGTTATACATTTTTAAATGAAACATTTTCATGTTTTTATTTAAGTGGGAGATTTTTTAAAGTTGTTCTCACGGTAATAGGTTTTGTCCAGTGTTCAGCGAACTTGTTTTCATCAACAAACCCATAAGGCAGACTTGCCATGCATAACCGCATTGACCATGGTGAGGTGATTTCTGAAAAATCTCACACGAAACACCCAGTGCCATCTGCTGCTGCATACTCATTTCGATTACACATGAAAAAACGCAATCCCAAGTCCTCAGCCTGCCAGAGATTGCCAGCTTCTTTTCATGATTGACTCAGTCAGATAAAAATAGTCAGGAAAGAAGTCTAGAGGCGGCCAAATGACAGACAAATAAAGTATTATTTGCGTGTGTTGTATCATAAAATCATCTCGGAATACTGTATTCCCAGGATTCTCATTGCTTCAACCTGTGTTTCTAAAGACTAATTTATGTTCTAAAGTGAGAGGAAAAAAAAGAGCGTTGTAAAGAAAATGTGATATTTTTGGGGTGGCTTTAGCATCCTGGGCCACCTGGATTTATTTGGGCCAGCACCTCTCTGTCCGTCTGGGCCCTGCCAGTCCTGGAGGACTACGGTGAACAGAAGCTACCTCTTGACAACTCGCACCTGATCACCACGTTTATCCATGACTCTCTTCCTCTTTCCCAGTCTGTCTCTATCTTGCTCGCCCTCCTTTAAAATCCCCCTTCCCAGCGGTCCTGCCCTGTCCTACTTAACTCCGGCCCATCCTGCCCTTTGATTTGAGCTACTTAGCCAGCCACAGATCATCTGCACACTTCACACACTCTGTTTCTCTCACATCCTCTCATGTTTACGGGGATATGTTTCACAAACAGATATTAAGTGAACAGTCACACATGCAGTCCAGCTTATATTAGATGCGATGCACAGTGCATTCAGATTAGTCACTTTTTTAGATGTTTTTATGTCTCTTTAATTCTTATTAACATTATTGTTCAAATTGAGACTGTGTGTAGCAGGTGTTGCGTTCTTATAACATTGTTTGATTAGGAAGATTTCTTTAAAGGACGCCACATGAAAAGCTGGAGCAATGGTACATAAGCATACCATCTGTTTTACTTTTGTAAGCTCCAAAGGCACAGTAAAGCATATTTTTGTCAAAGGATGATAAAGCAAGTAATAATCTGCTGCTTCTCTATTATGTGAAAGGTATCTAACAGCTGACTTGTCTTCCATCTGGAAATATCCCTAGGCCTTCAGTCCAAGTGTGAACTGTAAGTGATCCAAATTGAGAGTAGCATACAGGGACTCGTTGCTCTGTTGATTACTTGTGCAGTCTAACAGCTCTGTAATGGTTCAGTTCATGCTGTTCTTGTTACTGGGAAAGAGCCTCCTTGCTCAATTTACTAAGCACCCGTAGCCTTTCTTCATTTCATGTAAAGTCACAGAACATTCTTATTTGAAGAGCTTGTAGTCACTTTATTGCACTTTATGAACCTTTGTGAAGGAGTTATACTGAGAAGCCTTTTAAAGCTTGCAGAGTCATTTTAACCAAGCAATTTAGATAAATCGTCTTCTACGGAGTTATATTTTAGAGCCGTCTTATGGAAGCTTCTGAAGCTAGTGGGAGTCATCATATGAAGCCATTTGAAGCTTGCGGAGTCATCTTAGTTCATCTTGGAGAATAATCATGAGTCATTTGAAGGTTGTAGAATCATCTTGATTTATCTTGGGGAATCATCAAATGTGGAGCAATTTGAAGGTGGTGGAGTCGTTTTAGGGAATCATACAGAGTCATTTAGCTCTTAGTGAGTCATTTTGTATGGAGTCTTTTGAAGCATGTGGAGGCATCTTAAATGGGGTGACTTAAAGCTTGCTGGAAGCAAGATAAGTTAACTTATCTGGAGTCAGTTAAAGCTTTTGAAGGCATCTTATAGAGTCAATTATGGAGTCATGTGAAGTTTGTGAACCATCTCAGGGAGTCAATTTGATGAGTCAGCTTGGTGAGTCATTCTTGTGGAGGCATCTTTAATGGAGTGAACTTGTAGAGTCATGTAAAGCTTGCTGGAGTTGTCTTAGGGAGTTGTTTTGATGAGTTGACTTGTCTGGAGTCAGTTTATGGAGGCATCTTATGGAGTGACTTATCGAGTCACGTGAAGCTTCTTAGGGAGCCATTTTGATGAGTCATCTTACGGAGTCATCTTAGGGACTAGTAAGCATCTTACAAAAGCTTGTTTAATTAGTTTGCAATCATTTGCATCTCACGGGAATCTTATGAGGCTTGTGAAGTCATCTTAAATAAAGTCATTATATACATGTATAATAAAATCATCTATGCATACTCTTGATTAGTTTTTAGATTAATTATTAAAAATGGGAAATAAGGGCATAATTATTTCCATCTCTTAGTGCTACGGCCCGAGAACAATGTAATTGATCCTGCGTGTGGAAAATAACCGTGGCTTTTTTAGGAAGGAGACACGAGAGTGGCTAACTAATTTCTCCATCAAGCTAATACAGCACTAGTGTGGTTTTAAGATGGCTGCTGTGGTAATTAGTGAATTGCTTTGAGTGGGCCAGGCTGGGCTGAGAGTGGGTAAGAGATGAAAAAGAGGGCAGAAAGGCTGTCTGTTTCATACTCTGATGGAGGTTATATTTTCTGTGACAACTGGACCACAGTAATCAAAATGTGTTAATAATCCCTTCAAAGGGATGGCGCGGCATCAGTGGGGCCTCAATGAGTCTGAATCCCCTTGTTAGCAGCAGAGCTGGATGCTCCACCCTCCCCAACCTGAATGAGACACAATTACAAACACTGCCGCACATGAGAGAACCCCGCTATTGTCAACACATGAGCAGAGATACATGCTGACACATTAATATGCATACACATAAGCAAACACACAAACACTTTTTGATATGTCAGTTGGATGGTCAACATGAAATCCAAATTGATGTAGTATATCAATGTTGCATATGCTTCTGTTCTGCTCAGAAATTTGAATGGAACCAAATCCCAGGTGAAGAACATGGAAGAACCCATGAATTCTGAAGAGAAAATCAGGATGATAAAGCTCTTACTCTAATAAAGCATCATGAGTCATATAATCGAGTCAGTCTTTTGTTGGTAGGATGTATTTATTTATTAATCTTTTTGAAGGAAGTCGCTCATGCTCACCATATTTTAAAATATTTTTACAATTTAAAATAACTGTTTTCTATTTTAATGTGTTTTATAGTTTAATTTATTCCTGTAACGGCAAAGCCATCACCAGCCATTACTCCGATATTCAATTTTGTCCAGTGATATGTTGTGTTATTATAAATGTTGAAAACGGTTTTGCAGGTGAATTTATTTTTTTTTTTGTGGAAAATGTGCTAAAAAATGTTCCCATGGTATTAAAAGAATAGGAAAGAATTTAAAAGAACAACATTTAGGTTACTTGATATACTATAATATATACATATATATATATATATATATATATACTATAATATATACATATATATATATAAAATAATTGATATATATAATTTTATGTAATATTACAAATGTATTTTTATTCCAGCTTTTGAGCAATTTAATGCATCCTTGATGAATAATAGTAGAATTTCTTTAAAAAAAAATATATATATATAAATGTTAAGCATTTAGTAATAAATGCTTATAACTGGTAGCAATACTATATACAGTATATATATATATATATAAAATTCTTTTTTTTTTTTCATTTAATTATGCCATCTCTTGCAAACTCTCATTCAGCTAATGGAGTGCACGGTCTTCTCATCCAATCAGTTCCCAATGGATAATATCAAGTCTTGCTTTACATACTTGAATGTTGTTTCTTGGAAGTATATCATATTATCGAGGTAATACGACAGGAAATGTTTATACACATCTACACATTAACAGGTAAAAACTAACATCCTGCCTGCCCGGTTGCTGCCATATTATGTTGATCTGACCGCCCACAGATGATCTCAATATCCAAAGGTTGTTCTTTCAGCTCCAGTGATCACTGCATATTGTTACTCTCACTAGCAGAATCCTCTTATATGCCCTTTGGGTTTTCTCGATCAGGCGTGATGGTCTTTACTTTATCGCTCCAGAGTGAGCTGTGCTTAAACAACCCACGAAAGCCAAGCCAGGCTCACAGATGAGGGAAACGCGTTCCGTAAACATCACGGCAGATTTCAGAGTGCGCAAAACTGACCTGTGGACATAATACTTTAATCTCATCAAATAGAGCCTTTTGATAACATGGCCCCCCCTCCCAAATCAGGAGTTCACGAGAGCAGGACAAAACAGAAAATGTTTTAGTCATAGAGCTCAACAGTAGTCGGGTAATAAACGTCACTCACTAAACCCTGTGAACGCAGCTCCCTCTCTCGCTTTCTTCTGCTTTCTCTCTCTCCCTCTCTGTCAAACTTGCCATTATGCAGCCCATTAGCTGAAAGACTAGGTAGAGACCTAAGGTGGCCCTGAGGGTTGAAAACCGAGTAGAAGCTTCCAGTCACATCACATCCAGCGCGATGCAAACACCTGTCTATCTGCTCACACGCTCTGCGCAGCAGCCCCATCTGATTGATGAGTGTCTTTGTTGTGCTTGAAGTTGCAAGGTGCTTTTCTAAAGCTAATTAAAACCGAGCACTGTTTTCTGCAGTCGAGCGCCTGCCATTGTGAGTTTAGTTAAGGAGAGTTGGAGGCTGGAGGTGAGCCTGTTAAATATACATGGGTGCAGGTGAAAGGCCACGTCGGATCTGACCTTGGATCAGCTCTGCAGTCCTCTCCGGGGACCTCTGTGTCTGCTGCACTGAGCAGGACAGAGATACTCAATAATGTAAAAGATGTGTTCAATTAAGACCTGTCCTCTATGCTACCATGTTCTTAAAGTCGATGAAACAACCCATTTTACTTCCATAACGTGGCATTTCTGAGTGAAATGTAGGACGGGCCTTGATTTCATCACCATCAAGCAATTTTACAGGATTTTATTCGGTTGATGTTGGGTAGTTAATTGCTCATATACTCATTTTTCTTATTTTCTTTTTTTATTTAGATGACCTTTTTTCGTCTTCTAACTCTCACTTCATTTTTAACAGTATGATTTAATAACACCATAATTTGTAGCGAACTTTGAAAAGAATATACATTTTATATATACTTTTTATGTAGTTCTGTGTAACTTTATTTTAATGTAAAGTGGTAACTAAATTCACTTGTAGCTTGTAATTTTTATTCATTTATGGAAACATTTTATTTTAGGTGGCCTTATTAGACGTTAAGTGTATTTACTATTATAATAACAATAAATTATGCATTTTTTACATAAAAGTAACCCTAAGCCAAACCCTAATCGTTACCCTAACCCTTTAGTATGTAGTTAATTAATATTACCCAGTGTTTAAATGTATAATTACACTGTAGCAAATTCACCTAAAAATAGAGTGCAACCTTATTTATTCATTTATTCATTTATCCATTTTTCAAGACGTTATTTATAGCCTAAATTTACTTTTAGTGTTGATTTAATTCGATAATTGTTTTTTATAAATGGTATATAATTTTAATTTTGACCATCAGGGCATTTATCAAGGTACAGTGCATAACGGAGCCTGAATTTTATTTTAGTCTTAATTTTAATTTACATTTTGTTTATATATATATACATATATATATATAAATGTATATATTAGTGTATAATGCTCTTATTTCATGTTATATTAATCTAAAATTAGCACCTAAATTTACTTGTGTTTTTTTTTATGTTAGATTTTTTATTTTTATTGTTTTCATTGTTGGCCATTTTTTAAGACAATTTGTATATTGGTGCCTAAATGTACTTGAGCAAATTTACTAGTTTTTTTTAGGGTTTATATATAGTTAACTAGTTAAAATGTATATAAAATATATCAAATATAATATGTATAATATACAAAATATATAATATGTATAATATTATTATTATTATTATTATTATTATTTTTATTTTTTTTAATAGTATATGATTTTAATTTTGGTCATATATTATCACCAATTTATCATTTCAAGGTATCATTTATAATAGACACTGAATGTATTTTATAAAATATATATTTTGTAAGATGTAAAATTTAACTAAATATTATGTACACAATGCCATTGAATTGTAGTACTGGATTAATACTGAATTTTTACTGGATACTTCTTCCATACCAGAGTTTGTTGTTTTATGACTTCCCTCTTTAGTTGAATCTTAATCAATGATTGGTTACATCAGCAGGAAGGGAAGTTTTTAAAAGGTTGAGAAAATTTACATAATTTAAAATACATTTTTATGATGCAATAAAACTAAAACTAGCATTTTTCTTCTTCTTTGGGATGCCAAGCACCACAGAGACTATAAGAAAAAACAGAGAAATATGGTTGATTTAGATATTACATTAACTTTTAAGATGAGCATCCTTCTCTTCATATCAGTAGAGCGCAATTTTTAGGGGTTTTATTTGTCCTTTATGTTCGTGATCACGTCCCGACTCGTACGCAGCAGTTTGCGAGTATGTTTACCGCTCATCCATGCTCCGCTCCGTGCAAGACTAACGCCTCACTCTGTCCCTCTGAAAGCTGGCTTGAAGCACTGCAGGACTCATTGACTTTCTAATGATCACTGGTCAGCCCGTGCGAGTGCCAGGGGTTTAGCCCATCCGCACTACTCAGATATCGACTGAACACTCGGCTCCCTCTTTTCACTTCGGCCTGCCGGCTCTATGTCAAAATCCATTACCGCGGCTTCTGTGCTGCACTCAGACAAGAAAAGAGAGAGACGGATGGAGTTTTTAGTTTTTCTCCTCTTATCCTCCTCGTTGGCCTTTCTTCTGGATCCACCTCCTCTGCTTTGTCAGAGAGTGAGGGTAACCCCTGGCAGAAGATCATCCAGTAACGCAGTAGCGGATGACATATCGATCGAGTTCCCGTTTGGGCAGAGCAGAGCGCTAGGCCTTCCTCTGTTCCTGGTCCCACACATTTCCACTAGGATGGCTCTCACTAGCTCCCTGACCCCGCCGCGCTCTATTGTCGATGTAGATTTTCTTTTCACGCAATTGCGCCTTTTTCATTTTCATGTTTCTCACATAGCAGCGTGAGAGTCTACAGTTGATGTCTCTGAAGACGTTCGTAGTAGACTTTTATGAAAATTATTTACTTCCTGCCAGATCTTCGCATCATGTGCCGGGTGCAGATTGGAGGCCGTTGGAGCTTAACCTCGTGGTACGGTGTAGAGGAATCACGCCTCTGGGAGGTGCTAGGCCTCCTCGCTGTTATACTCCAGGGAGGGTGGTTGTGGCTAATGCTAAGCTAAGGTCTCCAGAGAGGGCTGTCGAGAGGAGGCGCAGACACGAGGTGTTTGTGACAAGTGTCAATGTGATTTCCTCAGTCTTTCTTGGCTGAATGACACGACTAATTTTTTTTGTTATTTATTTCAATAATGGGCCAAGAGACGGCAAGGAATAACAAAATGACAACCAACTTAAAAGCACCCGAGGGCACATGCCAACACATCACTACAGTGACACCTTCCTCCTCCTCTTATGACGGCTTCTGTCTCGACAGGTACCACAAACACACACACACACATACACACGCGCGCGCATACGCAGTGTTGCCCAAACCCTCAGGCCCTTGAGATGGCAGGGGTGGCATGATTGTGTTTCTATGTTATCTGTGATCTCTGCTTACTAGACAAGCAGGACCCAAAGCTAAACCCAATCAGAGCCTGTTGAGAAGTGTGTGTGAGTGTGTGTCTCACAACGAGAGAGTTTGCCAAGGACACGGCGCACAGCCAGGAGCTGCAACGGTGCGATGATAACTTTTGGACAGGATAACCCCTTTTGCGAAAACCTAAGATAGGACACGCGAGTGCTCAGTGGCGTAAATGTCAATATTTGAGGCGTCAGATCCTCATCTGTTAATTAAAATGATAACAATCAACAGGAGGAGTATCATTTCCTTTATTCTTCTTGAAATGTATATATTTTGTGTCTGTTGTACTGTATAATGGTGCCAACATTCATTTGAAGCATTATAAAGGATTGATTTTAGGTTTAGTGTTTTATTATATTTATATAATTTGTTTAAACAATTTGTTTAATTTTTCTAAAGAAATGTTATAGAATATATATTGTCTTATTTTCCATTTATTTGCACAAGATAGTATAGCATTATTTTTTTTTTATTTTGAAATTATTTAGTTTTATTTGAATCTTTTGGTAAATTCTGTATAGACACGGAAATTATTTTGTTTTAATTTGTTTAAAATCTAGTATTGCAATTTAATTGTATTATTTGATTTTTAATTTACAGCCTTTTATAAATATTTGTATTTATTTATTTGATAAAGTAGTGTAGACCTTTTATTATAAAAAATAATGCTACAATAATTTTGGTCAAAAGTTTGACATCAGCTCATCTCTTATTTAATGAATTAAATTGTGGGCGTTCCAGAATTTGACCACTCCTCTACTCAAACACTGCCTACTCCCATTGGTTGAAATTTAAGAATGCTTGCTGACATGAGCCAATAAGGAAAGTTGTTCTTGAGGTGGAACAAATGATTGCATTTCAATGAAACATTACAGACAGACCTGTTTTTTTTTTTTTTTTTCCCCTTCCGAATAACATCCTGCGAGGATGTTATTGATAATGATCGTTATAAACAATCTAATTTCTTATTGGTGATGTTATTCTCCCTGCGTGTGTATATTTCGCAGTGAAAGTAGGAGATGAATATACATCCCCAAAATGTTATTCCCCCCCCAAAGCCAGACATTAATGCCAAAACTCAAAAAAAGTCTTTGTTTAGTATTCTCAAAGGTGGATCAGGGGCCAGATGGGTAACGCATTGTGACAGAGGTGATGTCTAAATTAATCATTCATGCTCTCTCACATGGCTGTGTGCTAAAATATTAATGGTAGAATAAATTTGATTCAGGGCCTGTGATTAGAGGAGTGCCCAGCACCGGCATGTTTATTTATGCCCTGGAGAGCAGCTGCAAGGGTCACACTTATCCTTCTACCATACATATACCTCGGTCCGACGCATATATATACATATATCTGGCTATGTTCATGTGTGTACGAATATCTGTGTCTGTGTGAAGTTGGAGGCATTGATATGTATTATACATTACAGAGTTGATCATCATGGAGATGCTTGGTATGAATAATGTCAAAGGTGTTTTTTGTTGTTGTGAATTCATTGTAGCTGTAGTCCTCCCACCACTAGATGGGGACATTTTATTCTCACTGAGGATGAACATGGAGGTGTTTAAATATGCAGGTAGTAGGTCTGTGATGACAAAATCATGCGCATGAATTTTAGAATTTAGTGTAAAATGCATGTTTGTGTGTAAGAGAAATATTATTTTTCGTGGAGTAATGTGCATTAATCATTCTATTTAAAAGCAGGAAAGTAAATAGGATTTATTTTTTTATTTGTTTACTGTTGTTATTGTTAATATTTCTAAATAAAGTTTGAAATATAGTTGAAATAGGGTTAATTTATTTATTTTTACAGATTGTAAATCAAGTAATGTACATTGAAATCTTTATCTAACATTATCCATCTATGTACTATTCTATTATTTATATATTATTTATCACTAAATAAAATGTAATCAATGTAAAAAATGGCTCACAAAAAACGCATTAATCAAAATACAGTACAAAACAGTAATATTATTACAATTTAAGTAATTTATTTTTTAAATATAATTTATTTCTGTGATGGCAAAGGTGTCATTTTCAGCATGTGATCCCCTTCAAATCATGTTAATTTGCTGATTTGCACCTAATAAACATTAAAATATATTGCTGCTTTTTGGGGAAACTGTAAAACAGAAAATAGAAAATAAAATAATAATAATATTTTTATTTTTGTGGAATCATTGTACTCATTTCATTTTGTTGAGCATTTTTATTTTATGAGTGCAGACATTTCAGTCTCTCAGATAAAATGGAGCCATATCCATTTTTGTCAGTTTCACATAAGTATACTATATCACACTATTGCTGAAACTACTTGACATATTACGTCAACTACACATTTTTTTGTATGTGGTGTGTATTGTTTTGAGTACAGTGTTTGAGCGTATGTTTATTAAGCGTCTGGTGTGGTTTTGTTGGAGACGGGGCGTGGAGTGAATGACTGAGAGAATGAATGAATGAATGAATGATGTGTGTAGTGTTTGTGTCCCAGAGGCACTTGCTGTAATGGAGTGAAGGAACATGACAGTCTCACTGATAACAATCAGGTGTTTATGTACAGAAGCAGCAGGTCAGGGCAGGCTTTTATCTCTCTCCTGCTCTCTGTCTCTCAGGCAGTGAGGAGCTGGTAATGATAAGCACTGTCTGGCCTTCAGGAAGAAATATGAGTTGTCCTGTCACTAAGTTTGAAAATCCAGCACAGCTGCAGACACTTGTACCTCATCTACCAATATATACTCTTCCTGCTTTGGCCATTTGACTTGTTCTTTTCATTGCATTCTTTTTTCAGCAGATGTGTTTATGAACAGAACATGAAGGACCAAACAGGAAATATAAAAAATCTGAATATATAAATGCAAATTGTGCATATATACTGATATATCGTTAGAAGTCTGAATATATAGAAATTAATCAGAATATATTGTAATAAGTGTGAATATATTTAAGTGAGAGGTAAATGCAGTTATCGTTCTGAATATTTAAATGGAAATAGCAAAATATAGATATAAGTCTGACTATATAGAAAGAATATGAAAATGTTAATCATGAGAATATGTATATAAGTAAAACTGAATATAAAATCATAAATAAGAATAAATCTAAAAATATAGCTGTAAATTAGAATATATAAAGATTAATTTTTATGTGTAATTATTTGTAAATATAATTATTAAACATAAATATGTCTTTTATGTCAGAAATATCAATAAACAGATTAATAAGCTGGTTAATTAGCTATTTAAATTAGTGTTATACCTACAAATTGCAAAATTGTATGTGTGTGTGTGTGTATGTGTATATATATATATATATATATATATATATTTGTATTTATATATTTTTATTTAACATATATTTGTTTGTTTTTTTATTTAAAATTTTTTTTTCTAAATGTAATTTTTACTTTGTTTTGTATTTTTTTCTATTATTATTATTATTATTATTATTTTAAACCCAAATACTGTGACAATACAGGCTTTAAGTGTTCTAGATCAGCTTGCAGCGTAGTTTGCAGTAGTTTTTGCATGTCTTACTAGATCGGTCCCCCATGTTGTTTAAGTGTCACATGGCCCCCTTCTTCTCAGACTAGTACAGCTTCTCAGTGTTTCTCAGGGTAAGCGCTTCATTGAGAATCCATGTCCACAGTTACGTTTCCATGCACCATCAACAGTATCTGCCAACAGAACGCCTATTCTATGTCTAGACACACGCATATATGCACACGTGGCATAGTTAAAGAATAGATGGGCTGGTGATTGTAATGAAGGGGCGATGCAGACTGTCATAGGCTGTGTTTTCTTGAGTGGCAAGTTGCTAGGCAGACACAAGCTATACAGGCTATACAGACAGGTCATTTTTCAGTGTCGGGAGCTAGCATTACTTCTGTCACATACACACACACTCCCACACCTTATTCATTAAGCCAGTTTTAGGATATGCTTCCTGTGTGTGTCGGTGTAGTGTGGCAATTTAGATCTTTTCTTTTTTTCTTCCTCTCGTTCTCTCCACCCCTTCGCTGTCGTCCTCTCTCAGGCTTGTCGTAATGATAGCTGGAGGCCTGATAGTGGGGTCTGTCATTCTGTTTGACGGAGGGATGGTGAGGAAGTGTAATCTTATGTCATCTCTGATAACTTGATTTTTAGCTCTGTTGCAGTACTGCGTTATTTGTAAGAATGGACCAATTGGTGGTTGATTTTTGTAGTTAAGATACCTGACAAAGTTGTTGAATGACATTTTAGTGGGTATCTTCTGTAAATCAGGGATTTTTTTTTGTAATTTTCAAAATTTATACTGTACATGCATGTGTGTGTCTTTAAATATATATAATAAATATATACACATGTATATTGTACACAAAAACATTTATTTTGGATGTGATTTAATCGTTTGACAGCACTAATATTTATATAAAATATACAAATTATAAATATTTTGATTTATAGATTATATTAACATTAATATTTATTGATTCTTTAATTTATTTTAAGGGCCACAGCCTTTTCCTAACTTAAAAAAAAAATTCTACATTTATTTTATATTGTATTATTGAATTCACTTTTTATTGCAGTTTATTTTGTTTTATTTTTAAAAAATCACTTTTTTTTGTTTTATTTTATTTCACATCCTTCTAATTCTATTCTATATTATAAAAAAAAATACATGGATAGAGATAAAGGTTAATTTGGTCATTCTATATTTCATTCCATACATGTTTTTGACCCGTTTTCCCCCACCGGTGTCCCGCATTGTCCTGTCATGCCACAGAGGCCAGTATGTTTGGTGTGCACTATTAAGGCGAGGTATTTTAATCTGGGCTATTTGTAAATGACAGCACAGGGGGCTCTAACAGGTGCTAATCGTTGACAGGAAAAGTAGCTGAGGAATGCGCTAGACCTCTCCTTGGCTTTGGTCCAGGGCTACCTGTGAGGGCTCCGTTCCCCCTCATCTTATTTCTCTCTCTCCTACCTTATTTTTTCTTGGTCTTTCACCTTTTTTCGTCATCCTCTTTTAACCCTGTTTAAATTGTAGATACAGGATAGTGGTGTAGACTACCTAGTTGATAATAATGAGTGTTTTGACAAGCCACATCACTGCAAGTCCAAAACTTGTTTAATTTGTTTCTTTTACATTTAACTAGTCACATTAATCAAAAAATAAATAAATAAATAATATATATATATTAATCATTACACAGGACATGCAAACACATGCTTGATTTTACAGTTGAATTGTAGTTATTACTTGGTAAAAAAGAAAGAAAGCTTTTTATTCATTCAGTTTAGCATTGTTTCTAATAGGAAATTGTTATGCAGCACCTTTTTTAACATAATAATAAGAAATGTTACTCGAGCATCAGATCAGCATATTAGAATGATTTCTAAAGGACTTTGAAGACTCGAGTAATGATGCTGAAAATTCAGCTTTGCCTTCACAGGATTAAATTACAGTTTAAGATGCATTAAAATAGAAAACAGTTATTAAATAGCGATATTATTATACTATATTGCTTACTTTAAATTGTAGCTTTTTAGGTAGTGTAGCAGTGATAATTAGATGCTATACTTATTATATAGCAGGTCGTTTTCTACACTTACCCTAAGTCACTTCACGAAGTGGCCCATAAACTAAATAATTTGGATATCCTTGTATCTGGTTTTGCATTTCCAGATACATATTTCTGCAGTTCAAAAGACAGTGACTGCAGGCTTGAAAAAAGTGTGGGAGCAATTAAGGTTGTACCAGATCTTCAGGTGTCTGCATTACAGTGATTCCAACACCCCATCGAGAGCAAAGACTAGACAGTTTAACAGGCTTTTGGTGAGGATCTGTGAGTGGCCTGAAAGCTGTAATAACTCTATATGCATTAACCAGGCCGCGTGACACCAGAGGGGAGAGTGTGTGTGTTTCCAGGTGGAGTGTGTTCTCTGGACTTTGGCCTGTGGCATTGCTGTGGTTGCTGACGCCAAGAGCAGATGCAGCTCTGGGAGGTGTTCCGGCGCTTGCTTCTCCTCAAAGCTCCCAGCATGTCCCGACTGGGCTCATTAAAGCCGACTTCAGCTTCATTTAATCCATTTTTTATATCTAAGGAAAAAAATCAGCCGTGATCTTAAATCTTTGCTAATTTAAGCTTTGGAGGAAGACGGACGATGATGCTGTGAACCTTGATGTTTCGAACGACATCTGAGATTTACATTGGAATTAGTTGTAGTGTATCAGTGATCATCCCAAATGGGCTTTCTCGTCTTCTGGACCCAGAGTTGGTCTTGCGCTCCATTCCTGGTGGGAGAATTATTAGTTTTTGCTTAATTTAGCATGGAGAAAAACATGCCTCTCACCATTCCCTTTTAATTATACATCTCAGTAGTTCCACTTTGGGAAAGTTTAATTTGTAGCACTGGTCTTGGTGCGTAGTTTCTCGGACCACTTTTGAGTCCCGGTGGTTCTCTTAAGATTAGATATGACCATGCACCAACACAGTAAAATTCTAAGGAGCTTTCAGAATGTAATTCATCTATTTCATATCAGTAACGGCTGTATGAATGTTTCACAAACAGACACGAAGTACGCTATCCCGGCAATACTGTGAAATGTACTCGTCCCCTTCTCCTATCAAATCAGTGCTCTTTGTATTGAATATATAAAGTGTGTAATAAGTGGCATATGTCAACCAGTAGGGTTTTTTTTTTTTTTTTTAAAGAAATCTGATGCAAGTTCACAGTGCATACTATGTTACTATACATACTAGAGGACTTGTTTAGCTGTTATTAAGTGCATGAAAAAAGTCAGGTAAAGGTGGCAGTTTTATTTTTCTCTTCACCATGTTTGCACAAGACTTACTAAAATTCAAGTTTGTTGAATCTTACCTTTTAAATTCTCTAGTTAAACGATTTTTATTTACATATTTGCAGTTTGTGATTTATTATAAGTATATAATAATATAATATTAGATTAAAAATTGCATAATTGAATCTAAAATATGTTTTTGTGTACGTTATGTGTGTGTACTGTGTAAATTTATTATGTATATTTACAGTAAATACAAACATATCCATGTATATATTTAAGAAAAAAGTTTATATAATAAATACATTTATATATAATATAAAATATATTAATATAAATATATGCATGTAAATATTTTCTAAATAAATGCAATACGTGTGTGTATGTTTATATACATAATAAATATAGACAGTACACACACATATTTTAGATGCAATTAATTGCGTTCGTTTTATA
>JAUMHR010000062.1:11769248-11785704 GCA_032361145.1 Enteromius fasciolatus | reverse complement strand
GCAGCAAATAAAGAAGTGTTTTGGAAAAGTCAGCCTTGGATGGTATTTTTTGTTTAATTAAAACTTAATAAAAAGTACATTTGAGCCATTTCAAATCATGAAAGCTGAGCGTCCTGTGTTTGTAGACAGTTTCTTCCTGTTGGACAACCCGCGTGAGGGGAGAGACAGGGGAGAGACAGGGGAGAGTCACCAAAGGCTTCGGGGTCATTCACATGTTTAAAATCTGGTTTAGAATTTCTGGTTCTCGTCGGTTTGGGGGTGGGAGGAGCAGACGCGGATTCGTTGTCCCGTCGTTGGCGCTGCCTTGTTGAGTAGCACTGAAAACATTTTTTTCTGATATATTGTCACGATCCCAGTCCTGGATGGCACTCCAGCACCAGACTTGTGATCTGTGTTTTATGTATCTGTGTTCATACCTGGACCGTCTTGTCTATGTACTCATGTCTCCGCCCATCCTATCTGTTGTCCCGGTTGCCCATTCATGTCTCTGCCCCCTTGTTTGTTGCCGTAGCTACCCATTCAGTCTCCACCAACTGACCTACTTTTTGACCTGTATAAAGCCCCGGATGTCCTTGTGTTTGTACGGATCATTGTGTTTATGTTATGGTGTTCACTCGTTGTTCTCTCTGTGTTTGGATCGATCGTTGTACTGACCTACGCTTCCCTTCTGTGACCACTCTACTGTCTCTGCCTATATTGTACCTGTGATCAACCCTGCTCATCTCAACTTTATGTTTTCAAATAAACAGTTGCATTTGAATCCGCTCGCCTTGCCTCTGCATCACGACATCTATGGAGCTATAACAGTATATAACACATCTCTAGTTTTCTGGATTTTCTCTTTTTTCTTTCTTTTTTTTAGCGATTTGAATTTATTCAATAAATATATTTTTTCTTTATATTTTATCTGCATGTCTACATAATTAAAAGTGAACTTAATTTAAATTAACTTAAAACCGAAAAAAAACGTTTTACCCACTATTCAGCAAAAATTTCACAAAAGGTCTTTCGTCTTAGTCTTGCGATGTATTACTTTTTGTTTGGTCAACACAGTAAATCCATGTGAGCAACAAACCTGTTATGAAAACTGCATGAGAAATTCTATCAACCCAATTTTGTGAATTCCTTTTAAAGCAACTTGATTTTGCCATTGAAATTTAGCCAAACTGCACCTTAACATGGCCTGTTTCTCCTCTTGTTCTCTTACAGAGCAAGTGGGACAGGAGATCCTCGCCAACCTGCACAGCGACCGTGAGAAGATCCAGAGATCCCGCGATCGGGTGAGTTTACACCCACAAACACACTCCTTAGACGTCCTCAGGAGGCAACACTCATCCAGAACAAACACACATATGCTTTTCTCACTAAGCAATTACACGGGGCTTACAAATGCTTGACTTGATCAGATCTGGGCTCTTTGGGATGACACAAAGTGCCCTAGATCAGACACTTGACAAGAGAACAGGAGCGTACTCAAGTGCAGGCAGTTAACACCAGCAAGCACCTCTCACGCATTAGCATAGCGGGCCTGCTGGAGTGATTGATTGAATGTACAGAACACAGAATGTTTGACACAGAGCACAGCACCAAGAAGAAGCCTTTGTAGCTGCCCAGTCTCATGCGGTGAGATCACGCATGATGCAAGACTGTCTAAACGGGCATAGCTGGACAACAAAAACACCTCCGGACAGAACAAGTGTTTGTTCTCTGTTCTTCCGGCTGCTATAACTCTGCAAGTCTTTCCGCTACATGTGTGATTGTGCTGGATGAAAGTGACATAAGGGGCCGTAGATTACAGACTAAATTCCACCAGATACCTTTCATCAGATATATTTACAGTAGACAGAAAAATATGTTTGTGTGTAGTTACAGAAATATTACAGCTGTAGATACTATGTACTTACACTGTGGTTACATACTAGATACACATCTAGTTACTATGTAAGTACACAGGTATTAGGGACACTTAATATAAAGTGGGAACAAATATTTGAATCTAAAAACTTCTTACACCAAGAGTTATTTTGTAGAACATCAACTCTGTTACCACAATATCAAAAGAAAAATAGAATTTATTATTGATCTCACATTGGGTTATTTAAAGGTCTTTTAATCATGTTTTCATTAGTGTCATATAGTTAATTTATGTATATGAAAATATATATGTATACATATAAATTCTGTGACTTTATAGAGACAAATTGATTAGATTTTAATGAAATATATATGAAATGAAAAATCTATTTTTAGCAAGCCATATCAATAACCTTCAGTGCTATATAGACGTAAGTATGCCATGCTAAGATTGAAAGGTGTTGATGTAGAGGACTGCTTGTGAGCTTTTTTGAGTGTCACTCCTCTTACCAGGGATCAGATGTCTTTCTCTCCACATCCTCATCCCTTTTTTACTTCCCCCCTCCGTACTTCAACCTTTATTTGTTGCTTTATCCTCTGCATGTATAATCATTTTTACCTTTCCATATCTCAGTCTATCCCTCCTATTTTGTTTGTCCCTGCCGTGTCCGCTGTCATAGTCTTACCGCTTTCTCTTTTTCTCTCTCTTTCACCCTCTCTTTCTTTCTAGAAGACAGGTATAGAGAGCTCAGTCAGGGGCCTCTCTGATGGCTTCTTATGAAGGATGCTTAAACATCACAACATGGCAGTTGGGCAGGCAGCTCATTTCAAAGGAAATAAAACATTTCCTTTCAAAGGTCTGCTGTCTATGGAGAATAGCTCTCCTTCCCTGGAGCCCCGACTGGCCCTCACACTTTAAAGACATTTTGCCAGGCAGGAGAAATGGAGAGGAGAAAAGAAAGAAAGCATGATAAGAAGACATTAGATGGAAAGAGCAATAAACTGCTTTTTGAGCGAAGGAAACGGCAGATGAAAGCGTTTTTGGAGTGTCTCTTAACAATCAGTTCACTCAGGCTGTTTCAAACAGACGCACACAAACACTAAAAGAGACGTAGTGCCTTGCAAGGACCATTATTACTATCGCTCATGCTCCGTGTTTATGAACATGCCTCTGACTTTGGCAAATATCATATGATTCCTGCATGTCTTGAGTAAATAATTATGTTTTGATTCCAAATGGACGATGGAATGATGGACGTTGAATTGATTGGAAAAATCCTATAGACTTTTAATTTGTAATTTGGTGTCTTTGTTCTGAAATGAGGACTAAATTGTTACTGCGTTGCATTTTGTCCTGCAAAAATCACTGCTTTTTAGGGATGCAAAGGTATTGTAAATACCGTCGTACCGCAATATCAAATTTTGTTGGATAGTACCGTGGTCACATGACTCGATAAAACGATAGATCTTTTGAGAAAAGTTTGCTCAGGCGAATGGAGCGAACGGGAGGTAGCGGGAACTACAATTCCCATCAGCCCAAGCGTGCCCATCATTCTTTGCGGTCTGTTGTTTTCACTACAGATCAGTGTTGCCAACTTAGTGACTTAGTCTCTATATTTAACGACCCGCTTGGCGACATTTTTCCCTAAAAGCAACAAATCTAGTTCAGTAGGCTTTATAGTGGCGTGCATTTCAGTCACTATTTCATGTTCATTCCGTTTTTCTGACAACAGAAACCATTAAAAATATCAGTGAAGACAGTTATATTGAGAATAAGGGTGCATTGAATAACATTATGTGACCCCAGAGAAGCAAGATAACATGACGCACTGATGTAATGAATATGCAAATTGATATATGATGTCATCTAGCAATCTAAAACGGGTTTTAAATCGAATGTGTGGAAGGTTTAATAAATTTTTGTTATTAAAATTGAAGTTCCTGTTTCAAAGTTTACAGATTGATGGCTAATGTGTGTGGCATTGATATATTCAGTGGTAATGTAAACTGTTTAATAAACACTTCTGGCACTTTTTATGTAAATGATTCAATAAATACCATACCGTGAAATTTTGATAGCGTTACATCCCTACTGATTTTTGTAACGTATTCTGGAGTATAGCTCAAATTGGTCTTTCTGAATGTCAAAATAACTGCATGTCTAAGTTGGATACTTTTTTGCATGATTTAAATCAAAAGAAGCGCAGAATAAATCCCACTGACTTTAGCTACTTTAATTTCTAACAGCGACTAATTTGTTACAGTGTTGAATTTTTCTGCGATTTGATTCACAATGAACCAAAATTTTTCACATGCTCAGAATGTTTGCGTGCCATTTATATTATACTGTAGTTATTAGGTCAAAGCAGCATTTCTGTAAAGATGCAAAGATTGTTAGAAATCCATAATCAATCATTTACATTAAAATCACAGATTTTTTGTCATTTTCAGTTTTCATAGTCTGTTTTCTTTGATATCGCTGGCAGGGTTAGATTTGACGAGGCAACATTTCAAAACATACCAAAATATGTTTAAATAAATAGAAGAACACTTATTTCTATTTCACATATGGCTTTTTCTAATGTCAAATTTCTATTCATCAGTTTGAGAACAAAAGATTACAAGATTATTTTGATTCTAAATACAGTAACCAAACTTCATAAAGTCTAAAAATATTGGCTTGTAATGTCTTTTTAAATGGGAAATATTCTTGTTTTTAGTATGCTATGATTGTTGTTCATTGTATTTTTCTTTATAGGTTTAGTTCTGCATGACTAGCTTATTTAACTCTATTCAGTGAAATTCAGGCATTGAATCGAGCTACTGAGAATCATCTTACCAAGACCATTTACTAGTCTGTAACCGGACTCTGCTCTAGATCTGCTGTACTGGTAATCTCTTTTGTTGTGGCTCTTGTTTTGGGTTCCTAATTCACATAGAGCTCCACCATGTGTTTTCGTGTTGGCACAACTCTGACCTGAGAGAGAGAGAAAAAGAGAGGGATTTTGGGAAAAGCAGAGTGAGCTCTCATGGGACAGATCCATCGCTGAGAGAGACATCAGGCAGCTCTTGGGCTGTTGGTGGTGCCAGAACCCAAACCCGCCTAAAACCACATCTGTCCCTGAGCCTGCCCGCTAACACACACACACACACACACACACACAGATCTACATACACATGTCCCTGCTGACTGTGAGGACAGAGAAGGAGGTTTTCTCAAGGAGGCCAGCCAGAATCACATATGTGACGGCTGCCAGAGCTCTGGCTTCACTTCCATAGCAATGTCAGCATTCCTAAACACACACACATCTCCAGATGGATAGCTTTTACTTGTACGTTTCCCTACGTGAGACATATTGAATGTAAAACATGCACATGTTTTTAAAAAAGTCTCTTGCATTTATTTCGCCAAAGATACAGTAATGTTGTGAAACATTATTACAGTGTTTGCCATTAAATTTATTACAAACAGATTGGTTTTAAAATGTAATTTATTTGTTTTTGTTTTTTTGAAACTTCAGCTGCCATTACTCCACTTTCAGTGTAACTGACTGAAGTATATATAGACATTCGAAGCCTATTTTTACAGCACAAATATTATATGACCTCTAACGTGGACATTCTCTCTTTTCTTTTTTTCCACAGCTGAGAGAGACGGACGCTAACCTGGGCAAGAGCTCTCGGATCCTGACCGGCATGCTGAGAAGGTAAGAGGAAGGTAGGGACCGTTTCTGATACCTCTCTACGGATGTGTTTGACAGCGGCCCCATACCCATACTTTGAACACACAAAAGTCTACACGTATTATTATGATTATTACGGTGTAGAATTCTGGATTTAAACCATAGGGTTTCCATAAGAAACATTCAAAGGCCTTTGTGATGCTTTAGTTGTATACTTTCTTTAATATCTGTTTAAAAGTTTTAATTAAGTTTATTAATAGTTTTTTCATAAGCATTTTGTTTTTTATAACATTTTTTTTCTCTAAAAGTGATTTAATATATAGTTAATATATATTATAATCTAAATAATAATATAATAAATATTATATATAAAATAATAAAAAATCTTATTATTAATGTTAAAAAAGTTGTGCTACTAAATATTTTGTGTGCAATTTCTTGAATTACAAAATTCAAAAGAACAGAATTTTTGTGTTTTTCTTTAGATTTTTTGTAACATTGTACAAATTGTTACATCTGATTAAAAGTATTCCTTTATAAGTATGTAATTATTTTTATAAATATAAAAAAATTACAGACCCCAAGCATTTGAATGACAGTATATGCAGGTATATCTTACTTATACATTAGTATGATTATAAGTTTTAGATTAGAAGTTTTTTGTTTTTTTTCACATCAACATTTCTATTAATAAATCACATGTATTCAAATACTGAGTTCTGGTGTCTTCAGGCACAGATTCCATGTGGGCCTTTTCATCACACTTTTGTTTTTTTGTTTTTTCCAACACTCTTCTGCCCTAAAGCAGATCTAGTGTTCCTCCCACTATTCTGTCTCTGTGTAGTATCGGCTTTAAACAGCAGAACTCATCATTCATATCAGCAGGCTGATGAGATATTGGCTTTTTTCCCTCTGTGGTAGATGTGAGATAACTGCAGCAAAGCATAGTCACTCTCTCTCTCTCTATTTCTATTCCACTTACTGCTGTTTTCTCCACCAGCCTCATATCTCTCTCCTTCACACACACACGCACAATTCAGTTTAACGTCTGTCACATCTCCGTTTTATAAAGTGCCTTTGCGCCCTTTCCTGAACCGTGACGACAAGGTTTGTTTCTTTTTTTTTCTTTTTTTGATTAAGAGTAATATGTAAATGACACCAGCTAAATTTAAAACCCTGGGGCCAGGAAGGAAGTGCCAATTGAAATAGATGCTTCAGTGGTCGTAGACAATCAGGACGTGTGAGGCGAGCGAGAGGGAGAGGAGGAGACACACAGAGAGAGAGAGCAAGATGCCGAGGACGCAGACTGTAACCAATATTTCTGCATATGTCTCCATTTTGTCAAGTCTCATTAGAGGGGCCGCGGCCGCCGGGTGTCACAGAAGCTGTCCAGAAATCATTCATCATCCTCCTTTCCTTCCCACCTCCCGCTATCTCTCTCTTATTCCATCCCGCCCCGCCGCTAAGTAAATAACACGCACTTATTTCAATATTATCATATTAATGTTAAAGTTCAGCTGTCACCTAATGGGAAGACTAAATCAGACGTAGCATTTAAGCAATGTAGTGCTGCAGTGAGGCTGCCTTAAATCAGGATTTATGAGCTTTTTCTACGTGCGCCGTCTCCCTTCAGCCCTCTGCCTTTCTGCATGAAGGCCCACCGCACCCCCCGTTCTTCCTGTCTGCCTAGTAAAGGCCTTCTCTCTCTTTCTCTAGATCTCTCTTCCTGACTTGTTTTTGTCTTTCTGTTTGGAAAAAAGCAAATAAAACCTTCATACATGCATATTAAATCTGTGCTGCATCTCAAAGCCATTTAGAAGAGAAAAGTAGCAAAGACAACAAACAGGTTAACTTTTCTGGCGTTTCATAAATTGTCCTGTCTTTTATTTAATTGCATGCTTGCTTAGTCATTGGACATTTGATGAATAGCTTGATATATTAGAATAGCTTAATATATGTTAGACTGCATATTAGTCTTTTTTATTTTAGCCCTTAACTAATGTTTATTTTTTTGTAAACTTTTAGATTTAGTTAAGTTTTAGGTATTCATTTTTGGTAGTTGTTTTCTATTTGTATTTATTCATTTTCTTTTTCTGTTTATTTTAGTTTTAGCTTAAGACATAAAGTTTCTTCTATTATGTATATTTTATTTAGCTTCTGTTTAGTCAAACAATTAATCGCATCTAAAATAAAAGTTTTTGTTTACTTAATAAATGCATTTGTACTGTGTGTGTATGTATATATATATATATATATATTTATATTTGTGTGTGTGTGTATTTATATTAAATATATTTATATACAATATTGATTATATGAATATATATATTTACATGAAATTGTTTAAAAATATATATTGTATGTGTGTGTGTTTATATATATATATATATATATATATATATATATACACATAATAAATATACACAGTACAGATGCATATATTATGTAAACAAACAAACAAAAAAACAGCACTAATTTTGTTTAATAGTTTTAAAAACAACACTGCCCCTAACCCTAAGTATTCAATTTCTCTGTGTATCTTGTCCTTTGGCAACCTCAGATTATGAAGATTGTTGTGGAAAGGTATAATTTTAATTTTCTTAGTGATCAGACATCAGACTTTTGCTTGAGTGATGATAAAACATAAAAAAAATCCCAGAGTTACTGGAAGATGTACCAGAATATCGTAGAGACTTCAGGGGTTAACTTTTAACTTGGGTCAGCCAGTGTCCATCTAGCAACCATCCAGAACCTTAGCAATCATTTTAAAATCATGCTGGAGTTATGTAAGATCATATCTCCTTTCCTTTTTATAGGCTTAATTTGGTACCTGATTGGAAATCACTTGAAAAAAACACTTTAGATTGTATATGTTCTTGATTATAAAGATAATACATTTACATTAAAAACAGAAGCTAAAATTATCAAATTAAACTTTTCCATTTTTGGAGATGCATAACACTCACTGGTTAAGAATTTTTTTTTAAATAAAATAATAATAATAATTATTTTATTTTATTATCAATGACAAGGGATCACAGGGATGTTACTTTTTAAAAAATAAAAATAAATATTATGCATTGAGGAAGAGAGATAACAACAGCGACAAGTTTTTTACAAGCAGCACTCATTTTCTTCAGAAAATGTAAAAATCTTTTTTTTTTTTAAATCTGCATTGTCTTTTCTCAGGGTCAAAGGGCTTTTGGCTTTGTATTTTTCTCAAATGGCTGTACAGTATGATTTAATTCTTTGCTTGCGCTGGGTACAGATGTGAGGGTAATTCAAATGAAAGCGAGGTGAACTTGACTCCCCGCGGCACTACGTAACCTGATTATCTGCATTGGCCTTTGTACGCACACTCACTTACTCCAGGTTGTGTTTGTCATGGTGAGGTTCACAGGCTCTCGGCTGTGAGCTAAGGACAGAGCATTAGCCCGCTGCGATAAATATTGTTGTAAGATGGAGACAGAGAGACCCGCGCTGCACCAGATGTTTACCCTGAGTGGAGAGCACTGTGTGGGTGAGGACGACTCCAAATATGTGTACTCTGTGATACTTCCGCTCCGAGGACACTGCGTGCATTTTGAGCACAGCTCCTGTTTTCATCTCCGACTGAGAGTTCAAACGAATCTGTTTATAATACACTGGTATCAAATAAGAGATGCGTATCCCAAAAGGTTTTTAACAGAGGGATTTAACAGTGACACATCTCTGATAGTCTGGTAATTCAGCCCTTAATCAAAGTAAACTCACATCATGAGTTTTTCTCTCCCGGTCCTCTCGTTGTCTCTCTCCCTGTGCAGACTACTGAGCTGGGCCGTCTCATGCTCCAACTCGCTCTAAATTATTAATGGCCAGCTTCAGAAACTCCTGAGGGTTTTAATTATATTGTCATGGTCATACTCATCTCATTAACTTTTAATGGTGATGCCTGCTTAAAGAAATCATAATATTATTAAAGAGTAATCATACCAATTAAAACATTTGCCTTGATGACGGATTGTTTAATACACAAATTACTGGACTCAATCGAGCCTTCAAAGCCGCCTTGGAGGAGAGCCGAAGCAGTATGAGCAATGTGACCTTGCACTAGAAGTTCTTAGACATACAAACTTACAGTTGGAAGTAGTTTGGTAGATTTCATGCATTCTGTTGTCATTTATTTTATTAGTTTGTTACAAACCTGAATGACTTTCTTCTGAGGTATTCCTCAAATATCCTATTTTGCACTCGGTAAAATGCAAAGAATTAGTTTTTCCAGTGGAAAATTATTACGTTGTTAAGCAAACCTGTCAGCAATGAGCTAATTGGCACTTTTGGTTTGACACGTCCGGTTTTTGCATGTTGGTCAATAATATGTTATAAGAAGCTGATAAAAGCACAAATATCAGAAAATGTCCAAACATCTCAAGTGCCCCAAAATCACCTCAGTTCACCCAAAAAATGCACAATCCGACACCGTTTACTTCTCTTTCTACATTGTACTTCCCCACATAATTTCAAACCTGCATGACTTCCTTTCCTCTATGGAAAAAGAAGACCAAAGGAAATATATGTGACCATGGACCACAAAACCAAGTGTCAATTTTTCGAAATTTAAAATTTTATTTTATTTGAATAAATAGAATTTAAGGAACCAGAAAACAAATCTCAAAGTATATTATATGTTCAGCAGAATGACATTAGGGTGAGTAAATAAAGCGAATTGTAAATAGGTCCATTGTATTGTTTTATCATCATTTTTATCGCGTGAAAGGACCTTTGACTTCAAAATGGTCGTGATCATGTCCTTGTGCCTTCAGAAGTAGAGCATGGGTAAAGGCCTCCTGCTGATGTGGACGGAGAGCGAGAGAGCAAAAGAGAAGGAAGGGTAGTGTTGGGATCAGTGCCCAGCACAGAGCTCCTGCTCAGCCTTCCACGGAGACCAGGGGCCTGATACCGCATGCAGGTGGTCGAGTCAGTCGCCAGGCAGATCAAAAAGTCAAACCCCTGGGTGGACCTCCCTTTGAAATGGGAATGGGGCAGACATATCAGACAGAAAACATAACCAAGCCCCGCACCGCAGAACAGCTCCATATTCATGGCCCAGCTTAGAGGAGCCAGGCCTCGATCTTCTGAAGAAGCCCACAGTACAGCTGGACACTGATTAAGACATCATGTCCTCCACGTCTCTGGGTACAAACACGCACGCTTACCTCAGGTATTGTGCGTTAATGCACAAACAACAGGAGCGCCTTAGAAAGCCCCCCCACTTATGAAATATTCATATTCATAACGCATTACGTGTGAAGCAGAGTAGCTCCGACTTTGTACATCCCGAACAGCTGTAACACTTCTCTGTCACTAAGCGCTCTGATCCCAGCAGCGATTAGATCAGTAGACGTGGTATTGTGAGAGGTGAGCCACACTGTCACCTCTCTCTCTTCCTTGATTTTCCTCTCCATCTCCCTTTGTTTCGACGTTCCGAGAGTCGTCATCGGCTCAGCATGATGGCAGACTAGAGAGAAATGGAGGGAGGGCGACGGGAGAGAGAGAAAAAAAACCCGAATGTGGCTGTATTCTGGTGTTTGCCAGTCCCATTAAACAGACATTTGCAAACAATGTCAAGAGGGAGGAGATCAAAGCGCGAACCCCAGAAAAGCGGGAGCTCTGATGTCCTGAAGATCTCCAAATTTAGACTTCCACCGTATTGGCTCCCAGTTCCTCTCCCAGCTTGGAATATTAACGACGTGCTATGTAGGTCATATAATTAATGTGATTCAGGAGCACCAGTGGGCTGTTGAGGGATGCAAATAGAAAGAGTCTTGGGGGCCCTCTTGAAGTCTTGTTATGAAGTTGAACAAAAAGATTTGATATTATTTTTAATTGGAGCTGAAAGATATAACAAATTATAGTTCAGTGTGTGTTTTCCCTCTTCTCGCTTGCCTTTTATTCTTTTATTTATTTGGCTTCTCCCTCGTTCTGCAAAGCGAGGGGAAAAGCCTCGTTAAGATGCTGGAGCCGAGGGAGCAGGGTGGAGAAGTGACGGGGGCACGGCTCTCTTTCTCCCACACATTCACTCCCGTCCTCGCAAACAAACTCCTACACGTATAGTTTTGCGCAAGTATGAAATTCTTTGACATCAAGGTCTACTGTCAAAATCATAATGAATGGCTGATATAGGCTGAAGGAAGAACAAAGCTTGTTGAAAAGCAAAGTCGTAATTTTACTCTAAATTTACCAATTGTGCAGGTGAGGTGTGTATGCCTCTCCAAACTAACCTTTGTAAGAAGTGCTATTCTTTTATATCTGCTTTTTAAGACACGTTCGCATCAAGGACGATAAATATTAACAGCTATGAAGTTTAAAAGGAGGAAGTCCACTATTAATAGTGATATTATAATAATGACAGTTGGATTTGGAAAACTGACATCATTTACTCAACAATAGACTTCTGCAGTGAATGGGTGCCGTGAGAATGAGAGTCCAAGTGACTGATCAATAAAAACATCACAGTAATCAATAAGTAATCAACATGACTCCAGTCCATCAGTTAATGACTAACAAATTAAAGAAACAAATTCATCTTTCCTCTGGTTACAGTAACATCTGGTTACTGTTTTTGATTAGAAAAACGACACTTGATTTGTGTTGCATGTTTCTGTTCTGATTTAAACTTTTTCACAGGAGAAAGCATTATTATGGATAATGGAGTCTCGATCAGCTCTTAAGATGTTCATTGATGGAGTCGTATGGATCACTTTGGATCATTGCAATGTTTTTATCTCTCATTCTAACGGCACCCATTCACTGCAGTAGATCCATTGGTGAGCATTTATTCTTCATCTGTTCTGATGAGGCAATAAACTCCTCCAAATGTTCTTCTTTGGGTGAACTGTTTCTTAAAATAGCTTGCAAATTTAAAACAACCAATGACCTAACTGCAGCATGTGCTTGTAATAAACAGAATGTCATCCTGCTTCAGGGTAGGCGCTAATATAGTTATTGTTATAGCTGTTTTTAGTTACCGTCAGTCTTTTTTTGCTACTTTGATACTGTGATCAGCCGTTTCCCCCTTCACTGATCCAGAACAAGCCAAATTTCAGAGCTTGGAGCCCTTTCCATCGGTGACTGTCTCCAGGGCAGCAGGCCCCTCCCCGTGGCTGCTACTTTCCCAGCATCTCTCTGATTTCCTTTCCGAGCAGCTGTGGCGAGCTCCGTGTTTTACATTTGTCGGTGGATTGGTATGAATCACGCTGCCTCTAGAAACCACATTTCTCCACTATGAATGTTGGTTTGGCTGACGCTACAAAAACGCTACCTGCCTGAGAACCAGGTGTTTGGTGCTATAGTCATGTGGGGTTGTATTGTACAGTAGAGTTCGCTAGGCCTGTAAAGTTGGTAACGCAGCTGCGTGTAATGGCATTCAAGAGAATTTTGTGCTTGCAGTTTTTTGGCAACAGTTTGGGGAGATCCCGTTTCTGCTTCACATGACCATGCCCCATCTGCAAATTGATGTCCGTAAGAAATCATCGATAGAGTTCTTCATGGAAGAACGTGACTAGCTACGCAAAACCCAGATTTGTACCCCCACTGTAGAATTTTTATTAGAAACTTCCAACCTCGATGTTTTGTCTGTAGTGGATTTTTTTTCACTTACAGTTATGGAGTGGCACAACTGAATTACAGTGAAGTGGTCTTCATAAGTGTGCCTATGTGGGGTGACGCGCATCTGCGAGATTTATTACTATAACTGAGTATCTTGTTTCTCTCCTGGTCACAGCTCTGGCTCAGGCCTTTTAGACGTTGAGGTGTTTTGTACCCTTCAGGAATGCTGCGTGTCAGGTTTATTTTGGACAGCAGATACTCTGAGCATCTTGTGTGTCACAACATTTCAGTTCAGGTGTCTGGAGCTAACATAGTCTTAGCTAGTCATATGTCACAGTGTGTGTGTGTGTGTGTGTATAAATATAAAAATATATATCAATGCACTATTCACCTCTGACCTTTTTAAGACCTTCCTGTTTCTGTCAAACTAGGTAACTGTGACCCATCCAAACATATATTTGAGCCTATGTTTAGGTGATATTAGTTTATCAGCGCCTGAATCTACAAACATGAAGTAGTTCATATTTAATGATAAATTTAAAAGTATATATAAGTATTACTGCAGCCATTATTCTGGCATTTAGTTTAGATCCTTCCAAAATTATTCTTAAATAAATTATAAATAAATAAATTATAAATTTATTTAGTGATATGCTGATATGTATCAATATAAGCTTCTACTTTTTTATATAGTCATCCTATTTATTCCTAGATAAAGAACTCTATTTAACTGATTTAAAATACTTGTAGTGTTTATCGTCATTGTTGTTATATCAGTCGACCACTAATTGTTTTTATTGGCCCCAACGTCATCATGTATCAGCTTTATGTTTTTGTTTTAAAACCATGATTCAGATGAGCAAGTTTCTTGGGTAGAGACTCTCTCTGCATGTTGTTTGTGCTGCTTTTATATTCGATAATGAGTACTGATGGCTCCATAGTGTGTGTGTGTATTTGTGTGTATACCGTCAATGTGTAAAGCTGTAAAGTTTCATGAGCATCTAAATGAAGTGTGTGAATGTGTGTGTGCAGCAGGCTGCCGGGAAGTTGACAGGCCTCTGGATAAACCCCTGTGGCATACACACACCTCAGCCTCATTACCCACTGCTGAGAGCATCATGGGTAACAGTGACACTTAAACTGTGTGTCTTTCCCGCTCCTATTAGTGTGTGCTGATTGCCTGCTTTGGAAAGCACACACATGTTTGGGCTGCAAACAAACTCAGGACTGACATGTTAAGTGATGAATTCTTACATTAGGGGTGTATCAGTCTGAAAGAGAGAAAAACGCACATTGATGCGTCCTCTCCATTATACTAGCAGCATGTATTTCAGCCTGCATTTTAGAGAAATAACAGTATAGGACAGGAGTCAGTCTTGTGTGTGTATATATATATATATATATATATATATATTCACAGCCACACATTTTTGAGTCACAAATAAAATATATATATATATGTATATGTATATGTATATATAACATAATCGTGGTAATACAGTAATAGAAGTAATACAACAATAATGGTAACATGTTTTTTGTGATGCTGTGGTGACTGCGTGCTTCAGAGCAATTGGTATTTTACCCTTGAAAAGATCCTGCCTTCTATACCTTTACGTCAGCCGATCTTTTCCACTTTTCCAATTATTAAACTCGTCGGGGTCACCGTGTATGACATTGGAGTGACGGGCTTCTCCTCCTCTGTTGTTTCCGACCTCGTAAAGGTATCGCTCGTCAGGGTGTTAGGCACACTGTTCTGAGATCAGTGACTACGTCCCCCCTTGAAGTGGCTGCAGTGTCATTCCAAGGGCAGGGTGGCGTTTGATCTGGTGTCGGGCGGCTGTCGCTGCACAGGGCCCTGTGATTGTCCTGCGGGGAAGGAGACAGACATCACCTACCTACCTTCAATAAAAACTTCCTCTGGAACTTTTTGATTGACAGTCAGGAAGGCATTCGTCATGACGACCAAGTTTTTTGCCCTCTGTTGTGTTTTCAGGTCTAATACGTGAGGAGAGTGAGCATATTTTCTGTCTGGTCTAGTCAAACTGAAAAGGGTACGAGTGTTTATTTTTGTATCTTTATTGAGTATATTTTAAGTTGGTTGAGGTAAATCACAGCAGACCCATTCGGTGTTTAATTTTTGTTTTGTTTTATATATGTGATAATTGTCTACACACATGTGCTGTAAATATACATATGTGTGTGGATAGATAGATATAGATAGATTTTCAATATCAATAATATTTTTGAAATGTCAAGGTAAAGGTGAACAAGCAGGGCTAGCGACTTTTCACGTTCGGTCTCCTAAACTGTGAATGTGCATATACTTAATTTCAACCCCGCATAAGCTTCTTTGTTATATTTTTGTCTTTCATATTTTCCCTTCCAGACCCCCACCCCCTCGCCCGCCTTCCTTCACTGGTCCAATTAATGTGTTTGTGTTTAAATTAATAAGTGAATTGATAAAAATCTCAGTGTCAGTGGGTGACAGGTTTAGCGTGTGAATGTTTGTATGCGTGTGTTTTGTTTTGGAGAGAGCGAGAGAGCTCACGCTGAAGGCCCTGAGGCATGTAAGGACTTTATGGCTCACCTCATACGCTCATTAAGGCTGTTGTTCGGCTTTTGTTGCATAATTACCTAATGGCAGCTTTAAAAAATGCTTCACTGTCTTTGACTGACAGCGTATGACTCTTACGGGTTATCTTTGTCTCCAAAAGCTGTCTTTTTGTCTTTGGCAGAACTAAAGCAAGGTTGCTTTCAACATCTCTACGAGGCAGCGTGTTGATGGGGACGTGGAGTGTGTCGTTTCAGCTTCTACCAACTGTACTACTGATGTTCGTTTTGAGCGACTTGTGCAGTTTGATGTCCCCGTAGTGATTATTTTTTTACTCAACAGAGTGCACATGATAGGTCAGGGATTAGTTATGTAAAAAAAAAGTCAAAATTTGAGTTCAGATAGACTTGATAACTCTTTTCTTTCATGTGGCCCTGTGCTGATCTCCTTTTCAATGTATTTTTTGAAATACCTGAACTCGAAAGCACTGGGGGTGCCGGATGCATTCTGGGTAATGGAATGATGCCATATTTAGGTCATAGTTCATGGGCATCTTTCCTCCTAAACTAATGAACTGAAGTAACCTCTCTAAACAACTCACTCGTTTTTTACTCCACAAATTGTTCAGGCATGACCGCTGAGAAATGTCCCCCTAATACTATTGGATTATGAGAAAGTGGTCCACACAGATACTAATGCTTTATAGCAAACGCTCTTGCGCAGGAGCTGGCTAAGAAGTTTTATTTGGTTTGTTTGCAGCCTGCATGGAAATATAAAA
>JAUMHR010000062.1:11746429-11756636 GCA_032361145.1 Enteromius fasciolatus | reverse complement strand
GTCTGTCTGTCTTTATGCATCTATCTATCTGTCCATCTGTCTGTCTTTATGGATCTATCTATCTGTCTGTCTGTCTGCCTCTCTCTCTATCTCGGTCTGTCTGTCTGTCTGTCTGTCTTTATCTGTCTATCTGTCTGTCTCTCTCTTTCTCTATCTCTGTCTGTCTGTCTTTATCTGTCTGTCTGTCTTTATTTATGTATCTGTCTGTCTGTCTGTCTTTATCTATCTATCTATCTATCTATCTATCTATCTGTCTGTCTGTCTGTCTGTCTCTCTCTTTCTCTTTCTTTATCTCTTTCTCTGTCTGTTTGTCTGTCTGTCTGTCTCTCTCTCTCTCTCTCTCTCTCTCTATCTGTCTGTCTGTCTGTCTTTGTCTGTCTGTTTCTCTGTCTATCTATTTATCTATCTATCTGTCGGTTTCTCTGTCTGTCCCTCTGTATAATCCAGATGTTAAAGCAACGCCGTCTTCAGGAGAGGAGGAAGCATGGCAGGAACAGCTGATCCGCTGTATCAGATCTGACAAACTTGCCTGCTGAAGTGTAAAGCTGCCGTACTCCGTCTCTCTCTCACAGTTACCCTCTTATGCAAGCTCTGCCTCTCTCTCCCATGTGTAAAAGGCACTTTGCATATGTGTGATGCTTTAAATGCTGCATTGTTAGCAGCCATTGCTTAGCCCCTGTGTGACCTGAGAGCCGTGGATGCGTTTGATCACAGGGCACAAGTTGTAATGCAACTAAACAGTATTCTTTAAGCCAGCAGAACAGAGGGGATCCACAGAGCCCACAGCTGCCAAGGAATAATTACAGTATAGGACGGTCAGCGTACCCCTAGAGAAAAAAGCTGATGACCTTGCAGTTACGTGTGGATGTGCAATCAGTTTGCCTTCAGCATCACAATTATTAGTGTGCTGTAAGTTCCAGAGAAATACGTCCAAGCCTGATCCTGTGCCATTTCTTGCATTGAGTTAGAGGTGTTCATTGAGCACCACTGAGTAGCCCTTATGCCCCACCCACTATGGTCCCACATGACCTTTTGATATTCACTGATCCACATTTATCTGATTTCAGTTGATTGGAGTAATATAAATCATGCAGGAAAAGTCATGTTTATAACTAATGATTTTTATGCTTTTATAGTCAGCCTTTTTTGCTGTTGTTGCTAATATACAGTATTTAAACATATTATTTTTAACTCATTTAACTTTATATAATGGACCTTTTGGTTAATTTTTTACGTTTTTTTTTAATAGTTTTTAATTTTACAGTTTTTTTTATTTAATTTTATAGTTTCTGAATATGAATTTATCTTAGTGTCTCCACCCCATACATTTTAATCCATAACTACTTTACACAGTGTTACGATGTAGTGAAGTTCCAGATCTAGTTGACGAGTAGGTGCGGGTCGTGATGTCTACTTATGTTTACATGGTGCAAAGTCACAATGTAGGAGAATGTTTTTGTGTTGTTTTTTAGGAGTGTGTGTGTTCTTCTCCTCCTCTTCAGTCTGCCTGAGATGCTACAGGGAGTAGATGTGTGCAGAGAGGAAAGTGCCCATGTAAGCTAAAAGATCCTGGACAGCGGGGCACTGAGAAAACGACAGAAAAAAGAGAGAGACGTGGAAAAACAACAACTGCACAAACAAGGCTGAAGTTGGTGTTTGTTTCAGAGAGAAGGTGCAGAAAAGGGGGACTGTCTGTCACAGCCCTCCACTCTCTTTCCCTCTCTCTCAAACTCCAAAGCATTGAGATTCAGACCTCTGCTCCTCTTCTTTTCTTCCCCTTACTATGTGGATACACTCACACACTCAGAACCAGCAGTGGAGGAGGGAAAAAAACCCTAGTGCTTGACTTTGGTATAAATTATTGATTTTCATTCCCTTATAAATTTTCCATAGTGTCCCACAGTCTGTGTATGATATGCTGGCTGTATGTTTATGGAAAGAGAGCCATTCTATCACAGAGTGGACTTGCTTAAGCTGAGGAAAAAAAAAAAAGTCAGGCAGACAGAGAACGGGGACCACAAACATTGACAGCGGATTCGTCTTTCCTTCTTTGCGTGAACATGATTGAATATGCTTCTCGTTTACATGAGAAATCTACAATCAGATTCAAGCGCATCCATATATTTTCCACATATATGGATTTCCTTCTTGACACTAGTTTGCGGTGCATTCCCTTGGCAGCACGGGAGCCCCTTGACCTGTAACCTGTCGGGTCACAGGAACTGGAAGACTAGGCGCACTTTGACAGCTCAACGCGCATGCCGCCCACCTCTCCCTTTCCCGCTCAAGAGTTTTCTAGCAGAACAGCAATCCTCGTCAATTAATTCACACAGCTGTCAGTGAGCTTAGAGGACTCTCTCAACCCCTCCTGTGTTTTCTTCTTTCTTTCTCTCTCTACCTCTTTTCCTCTTTCGTGGCATAGATTTTCTGGAGTTTTCCTCAGCCTGACCCTTGGAGGCTGCAGGGCCTGATTAGTCAGATTTAGTGCTGAGTCTATTGATCGGAGCCTCCAGGGCAATAACCAAATGGAGCCGGTGCAACAAGTCAATAGCGCTGTTATTGCACCAAACCGATGGCCTGCGCTTCAATCAGTACTGCGGGGGGAGAGCGGCAAGTCATCATGACTGAATTAGTGTCACTCAGAAACCCCTTCTCTCCGATGCCTCCATCCATCCCCAGGCACTCTTTCCCGCGTTTCCTCTCTCACTCTGCTTCTCTCTTTCTCCGGTAGCCTACTCCAGCCCAGGGATGAGATTCTTTTACACGTTTTGTAAGAGGAAGAGAAGGGTCTGCAATTTTAATGGAGCGGCATGGATTATTTAAAGTGACTAAACCCCCTGTTGTAGTGTCAAGTGGAAAGATGTCGGATGACACTGTGGTTTCTGAAGCTCTGCTGCAGGAACGTGCAAGGAAGATTCTCCGCAGCATGAGCTGGTGTTCAACTGATGTGCTCTGTGTAGAAACGGACAGTTTAGTTGACAGCAGAATGGGTTGAAAATATTTGCTTTCAAGCAGGAATTTGTAGTAGTGGTGTTTTGTAGCAGGCAAGGATCATTACTTTCTAGTTGGAAAGTCATGATTACAGCTTCAGGTGTGATCAAATTATTGTGGTCGGAGCAAGATGGTAATGAATAAAAAATGTACACAAGACACAGTTTTTTAGGTTTTTAAGCAGTAGTAAGTGAATCATATTTTGTACATAGCAAAGCCATTTCATACAAAACATAAACTATATGTGTCCATTGCCGCTACCGTGATTTATTCAGCTACTACAGTGTCGAGCAATATAGTCGAGATCTCCTGACAGAACACAGACAGGCTGAACTTTAATTTAATCTAAATGTCTCGCATGGAGATAGCTGAACTTCATATTACTTTTTTTGTCTTTGTTTTCAAATCATTGTCTGTACTTCTGTAATGAGGAACGAGTGTGTAGGCATGGTGCCAGATTGCAAAAATTAAGCAAATACCAGGCATAAAATTAATCCTTTTAACTCTAATTTCCAGGTTTAAATTCCTGATATCTGGCAACCACACATATAAAAGCTTATGTAGTTGAGGCTTGTACAGCAGGCCACTCTATTATTGTCTCCTTTTTCTACAAAAGTAAAGAGATTTGGTGTAGTTTTTATTTTTTAAATACATATTAGTCCTTTTTTTGTCAATATCTAAAAAAGTAAAGAGATTTTGATGTAGTTTTTATTTTTTATATACATATTAGTCCTTTTTTTTTGTCAATTTAATTTTGCATGTTAATATAGTCACCGTTATTTTTATTGACCTTATTTCCATCAACAATTTTTTTTTGTCATAGCTTTTAATTGTTTTGTTATTTAACAGCATAATGCACTATATTTAAATAACCAAACTTGTAAATATGAACAAAGTAGAACAAATGTTTAGTGATTATCGTGGTCTTGATTACAGAGAACGTCTCTGCGTCATTATGCATTACCATCACTCTATTCTCCTATGTTCAGTGCTTTGCCGCAATCTGTATGATTAAAAGCTCTATATAAATAAAAGTGATTTTTTTGATTGACAACTAGTGCCTAAAAGGTCATACAGACTTGGGTTAGTCTCTCTTAACTTAGGCTGAAGTAACCACTTACAAACCACCCAAAAGCATAATAGCAACCAGTTGCCTGTCTCTCTAGCATCATGGCACCTCTTTCATTTTCTTCAGAAAATTCAAAAAATATAAATTTCTTTTATTGTTTCAATCCTTTGCAATCTGTTTTTCGGATGTCCTCAGTTATTTTTTGTCGACCTTGCAGCGGCAAAAGTCAAGGGCTTTGCTTCTTCTATTAATGTTATTTTTCCCCATCTCTCCATTAGTGCAACCTCATCCTCATGCAGTCAGAATCGCCCGAGGATAGAAGTGGGAACACAACAGCAGCTTCAAGGCTGAAGTTTGTGTTTATTTGAGAGAGAATGTGAAAGGTCTGTCACTGCTCTCCAATCCCCTTCGCTTTCCCTGCTTTAAACAGCTAGTTCATTAACCACACTTGTGTCATCATTCTAGGTGCCCTTGCATAGAAATCTAATGTCACATAATTTGTCTTTCTGAGATGCATCTTGGACAGTAACATGCTCCTCTTCGTGACTCGTAGCATGGCTAGGACGGCTGAAGCGTTGAGCTGATTAAGTGCTGTTTTCTAAAAGCTTTTATCCCCTGGATAGGAATTTGAAAAGCATAACGTGCTCTATATACCCCATTTTTTGATTGTGTCCTTGTCTTTTCAAGTTCCTCTCCATTTTTGGCCACACATGATGATCTCTCCACTCAACTCTAAAGACATGCAATGCCATAGTTAGGTTTTTTACATGCTACTTAATTCTTGTCAGTGTGGGTTCACACCGCAGGCCTTTGTCAGGTTTCTTATTAAAACTGATCCTCGGTATCAAATCCGACGCAATTTGAGATCAAGGCTGCAGAAGAGAGCAAAGGGGAGATTTTTTTGTGCCGTTTTGAGTTTTTTATCATGCTCTTAATGTTGATTCTCATTCTTTTTGTTGTCAGCATGCAGCCACATTGAGTTCCAAGAGTAACATGTGGTTATGTTTGCCCACTTGTACGGATGACACTTTGCGCCAGTGTCATCAACAGCACTCTGTATGCTTCACATGCACACAAAAACATATTTTTTATTTCGCAAACTGCATTAAAGTAAACAAATCCAAAGGCCAATGATTTAATTCCACTTTACTCACGCTTCATGGACATGTTCAGGCACAGCAGTAAGAATTATTTTTGCTTTCCTGGTCAGGCCGGTGTCTGCTTCCCTAATTAAAATGTATCATTTGTTTTTTTTTTACATTAATAATTACAGTATTATGTTTATTGTTTCATGTTTTCTATATTTCCTAACAATTTATGAAGGTGTGGTCGTATTAGCGAAATTTCATGGGTAAAGAAAGTATATTGCACTGTAAAAAAATGTCAGTAAAATGTACAGTAGAAAAATAGCTGCTGTGCTTGCCGCAATTCGATTGTAAAAGAATACGGTAACAACATTTTAGGTTTTATGATTTTAAGTTAAATTTACAGTTACATACCATAATTTGTAACTGATATAATGCTAATATACCAACCTGTTAAAGTACTAAAATCTGTTCTGTTCCTTTGAAATACTCTGCTAAGCACCAAATGCAGCTTGTGATGAGTCACATGATGAGCATTGCTGATAAATGGGTGCTCCAACAAATCAAACAGATGTCTTATTGAATAGTTGTGCTGACATATTTAAGAATATACTGTATTATTTACCACATTTACACGTTAACTTTGAAAGCCATAATATAAACATTTGGTTATTACAGCTGTACTCTAAACGGTCGCTTTGCTGTAGTATGTGTATCGCTGGTCTTGTAGAGCATAACATGGGGTGAATGGATGGACGACTAGAGGGAGTGGAGATTATTACTTTGGCTTCTGGCTAAAATAAACATGTCGGCATGATGTTATGTAAAGTTGCTTGTTATTAAAAGGAAAGAGCGTGTCTCTTGACTTCTGGAAGAAAAAAACAGTAACAACTTGGAGTGTTAAATGGAATTCGCTTTGAGTAATGCCAAAAAATGTCTGTTTTGGTCTATAAAACTGATATTGAATAGAGTTTCTCTTAGAAATTAGTCGTCCTCTCCTGGATCTTTTCAACTTGATTTTGTTAGTGTAACAAAACACTGATATGTTACAAACTTTGGCCTCAGGTCAGACCCGCCCAGCACAAAACATCCAGAGCGTCAACCTTTCTTTCATTTCCTTTTTCCTCTCCTCTCCGTGAAAGTCACCAGCCAACACAGACCACTGATTTATGAGTTCTAATGAGATTTCAATACTGAACAAACAATAAAAATTTATGTGCATCATAGTTTTGGAGGCCCATGCTTCCATGGCTAGTGTTACACCTTTTCAACAAGCCTGGTAATACAATCCCCAGCTGCTTCCCTCGAGGAATGCAGCCACTTTTTGTGTCGGAAATCTTAGCAGCGCGCCCAAATTGTGTGAAAGTAATTTATCTCGCTTTTATAAATGCCGTTGTATTCACAGTCAACCTGGAGCACTGCTAAGGGATCGTTTTACAGCACGAGTAAGTCTCAATATCCTGTTCGGCCTGGTAGGTCAGAACGTAGAACATCAGGAGTTAAATACAGTGCTGGGTGTATTTAACTTATGTTACTGTAAGCACTCTAGACAAAAAAGAGTTTTTAATAAATAGTAACTAAAATGTAGGCGTAATGTGCTGTTAAGATTGGGATTTGTAATGCATTTGCTTAAAGATTGCAAAAAATTCAGCAGAAGGAAGTCGTAATATGTCTCCAAGTACAGATAAAGTCCTATAGCCTGTTGAAATTTGTGTTTACTTGTGATTTGGTCCATTGAACCTCACCAATGGCGTGTCCTGTGTTGAGTTCACGGAAAGGTTTGGTCTCGAAGGCCTAATGAAAAACCTACCGGCTTTATGCAATGCTTATACAGTATTATCTGTCACAGCCTCAAATTTGCTGTTATTTCAGATATGCACATCTACCTGTTCACCGGTTCTGGGAGAACGCAGAGCAGCAGGGATGTGGCAGCCAAGCAAGGGTTTCTGTTTTCTCTGAAGTTTCTTGCATTCAGTGCTGGGAAATCAGGATTAGTAGTGGTATGCTGACTGCTGTCTCGGCACATTTACCCATGACATGGACTCAGACATAATATTTACTGCCTTCTTATTGGCAGCAGTGAGGCACAGGCATGCCCTCCTTGAGAAAGTTTCTGAGATATGCATTAATCCGCTACCTCGTTTTTGACATCAACACCCTCCTTCTAACCAGAGATAGAGAAGAGAAAAGAAAAGGGAAAGGTAAAGATAAGTGGAGAATGATGAAATTGAGAAATTCCTGAGTTTTATAGAATAAGAGAAAGTGGTGGGATGAAGTTAACAAAGCCAGAGTGAAAGAACTGAAAAAGTTGGAAGAAGAAAGACACTCACAAGGTACAAAACCTAGTGAGCTGCCTACCTAGACTTCTTAGGCAGCACCCTAATTGAAATGGAACACCGTAAGTGAGTGACTCTCTATACAGGCAGCCGTATAACAAAGTACAGAAGAAACTCATCTCAATAATTGATTTCAGTGCAGTTTGAGTTTAGGGTGTTGCTAAGTTAACCACGGGATGCAATACATAATAACCACAAATACTGGATAAAACTGAGGACGTCATGCACCAAACATTTTTGAGTGGGCCTCAGTGACAGTCCTTAATTTAAATTAAATAAAAATTAAAATTGTATAATAATAAAAAAACGGTATATGATTATAATTACTATTTTAAATACAGTAAAAACATTCATTTTATCACTTCCAATCAATTTCAAAAGTAAAATGAAAGTTTTATTCAATTTAAATGAATTTATAATATGCCTAGGCGGTACATCTCATGTTGGAATGCGCCTACGCTGCTATAAAACACCATCTATGTACAGTAGGCAGCTCACTACATTTCAGAACAGAAATACAGAGACTGCTACTAAGTTGGCAGATTGCCAGTTAGAAGAACAATCCCGGGCTACCAGAAAATTGGAGGGAGCAGGGAATCTCGTTCGGACACTCCACGACAGCAGGCTACAGCTGCTGGAATCTGTTGCATGCAAAAGAGATTCCAAGAAGTGGCGCCAACCAAGCGTTGCTCCGTTTCTTTGTCTCAACCTTTTTTTAAATAGCACCTGATTGTAAACTCATTTTCTCTGTATATCCCCCTCTTTTTACTTCTCACTCTCCATCCCTCCCTCTTTCCTCCTGTAGAGGTCTAAAATCCCAGTCTAGGATTCTAGTCAGATTGTTAGCTGGGCAATAAAAAATACATGAGTGTGTGGCGTAGAAGTGTTCGTTATGTATGTGTGTGTGTGTGTGTGTAACTCATAAAGACAGCTTCCCGACACACAGGCTGCTCCAAATGTGCAAGAGCTCATTTGTCTTTCAGAGTTGGAGCGCTACGAGTTGAACGGGGCCATGTGATTTGCCAGTCTCAGCCTGTGTGTATGTGTACAATATTCATGCCCATGTGTTGGTGCTCTCTCTTCAGCAATTCCCTTTATAACCTTTTACACTCGTCTTAGTTTGTTGATCCATGTTAAGAAGCAGACTTATCCATGAGTGGGTTGCAAAAGCGGCGTGTCGTTCCGATGATAGACACAATGACAGAGAGAAAGAGAGATATGGAGTGAAATCATTAGGAGGCATTCACAGTCACAGCACTGGCAGCATCTCAAGATCCATCCGTGCTAACCAAAGTTCAGTGATAGTCTACCTGAATCTGCGCAACGGTGTGTGATAGGACAGTCAGTCCTCATTGATTGGAGCAACTTCACTCCTGAATTCAGCCCCAGATGATAAGAGTAGAGTAGCAAGCTCCACCACCCCATAATCACACTAATAAAACCCTATTTAACGGCTCTATTATACACTTCAGCCCTGTTAAAGTAGCCATGGTGTGTTTGGGGGTGTGTATATGTGTTTCAGAATGCTCTGAAGGGCAAACTACTGTTTTTCTTTTGGGAATTACATAGTGCTGGGGAATTTTTAAGTCAATTACATGCAATTAAATGCAGTTTTGTTTCCCGTGGCGTTCTTGTGTGTGTGTGTGTTTAATTAAGCCTTGAAAGTCTTGTAAAGTCGCTCCTGTTTATGCTCTGCCTGTGTACTGCACATGATATGCACGTTCTTATTTATTTTAACAAGTTTTTATTAGCCAATGCAGATACCAACGTTTAGAGCGCTGTGGTTACCAGTGGTTTTTGTGCGCTCACCATATTGAATATGCATTTGTAGAAGTTTCCCTTTCAGACACAAAATTTGTGAGAGGAGAGTATTAAAATGAATCACGCAATATGACTTATTAACACTTGTGCTCATCAAATTACCAGTATTTGGGCCATTATTTAACACCCTAAAAAGCATGTCTTAGCAGGCTTTTGCTTTTGGTAGATTACATAAATGTGACCCTGAACCACAAAAAAACAGTCATAAGTGTAAAGTTTTATACATCATCTGAAAGCTGAATAAACAAGTTTTACATTTATGTATGGTTTATGATATAAAATGACAACTTTTTGAAAATCAGGAATCTGAGTGGTGCAACAAATCTAAATATTGAGAAAATCACCTTTAACTTCACTTGGTTCTTACCAATGCATGTTACTTATCAAAAGTTATGTTCTAATATATTTACAGTAGAAAATTCACAAACATGATCTTTACCTAATTTCCTAATGATTTTTGCTATAAAAGAAAAAAACATACAATAACCCATACAATGTATTTTTGGCTATTGCTACAAATACAGTATACCCCAGCGACTTGAGGTTTTGTCGCTAACCCTAACCCTAACTCAATCACAAATAAGATGTTGCGCCTGTGTTCTTTAATGTGCACCTTGTCAGTAAATCACACACAGAATTTTCCTCTTCTATCAGCAATTGTGCTCTAATGCTAGTTTACCCTGTTTAGTGAATCTGGCCCATAGATGTACACTGTATTTAGCACACTCTTGATTCTCATTCTCTCAACCAACTTCAACCTCAAAAATAAAAAAAAAGGATATACAATATACACTAAAAATATACACTATTTACACTACCGTTCAAGATTTTTAGAACAGTAAGATATTTAATGGTTTTTAAAGATGTTTCTTCTGCTCATCAAGGCTGCATTTATTAGATTAAAA
>JAUMHR010000062.1:11729012-11745837 GCA_032361145.1 Enteromius fasciolatus | reverse complement strand
TTAATCTAATAAATGCAGCTTTGATGAGCAGAAGAAACATCTTTAAAAACCATTAAATATCTTACTGTTCTAAAACTATGAACGGTAGTGTATATATGTATATATAGTGTATATTTTAGTGTATTTTAAGATGGTAGGATAGTGTGTATATTTGTTTTTCATAATAATATACTTACTGGCTAATAAACGTATTTGTTTGATCAATATATTAGTCATCAAAACATAACTGTAATATTACCGTAAATCTCAAAACTCCCCTTTAGTCCAGTTCTTACTGACAGCTGCTAGCTCTATCACGGTTGCTAATGCTGACTCTCTCTACGTCACTCTGAAAGAGACTACAAAGAACGCTATTGCCTGTCTTCATTACATCTAAAGTTCTGAGCTATTGACAGGTAAGGTGGTTTAAAGGCCGCTTTGACATGTAGTACAGTAAGGCAGCGGAGAAGCCCTGCTAAAACATTTATCTTTGTTAGTGTGTGATCACACACTCCAACACGGGATCAGTTCTACAGGCCTCCTCCCACTGTACCGACACACACAGAGCATCATGTCCATCAGTCAGACCATTAGTGAGCACATTGATCCTGCTGGCTCTCCTCCCACTTTCACTTCTTTTGTTTCTTGCTCCAGTGAAGTACAATAACTTGTATGGAAAAAAAGAAAATACAGACAACCTCGCACTGCCTGTGATTCCTTTTATCCAGTAATTATGTAAGTTAATAGTGACCAAGAAATAGCCAGAGCAGTATTTCTCATACATTCTCATACATTATAGATGGCTTCAGCGTAACTGCGCATGCGTGCTTGTGTGGCCCTAACTTAACTTCCGGCAAACATCCAAATAGAATCAATAACAACAGCTAAGTCCTTTTTATTTTTTTATTTTTTTTTGATAACAAGCAAAATATGTCCATTGTATAAATGTGACGTATTTATTAAAAATGCAGACTCATTCTATGCCAGCAGGGGGTGCTTTAAATACGAGAAACAAGGTATCAGCTGTAGACAAAGCAGCTCTGAGCTTACAAACGCTGCCTTATGTGCAGGATTAAATGAAAATGACATTTTATGCCTTGGTTTGATTTTTAACCGTGCATTACGTAGTTGTAGTCGGCGGCAATAACCAGACCGATAAACAAACACAGACAAGAAGTAAACTTAAGTCCGGGCATGTGAGCCTGATGAAACGGTTTTAAATGCTCCAGAATCCTAAAACTTGCCATTTATTAAGAGGTTTAAATGATTAAAATGCAGTTTTCAATCGTTAGGATTTTATGTGTGTTGTTGTTGTGAGTGTTTGCTGGGGGATGTTTGTGTTTTGTGAAAGGCGTGTGTATGTGTTTATAAAAGTGTGTGTGTTCCGGGGGGTTTAGAATGGGGTAAACTTCCGTCACCCACCTCCCCCCACAAACCCAGGAGTAGAGGTGTACCACTGCCCTCATTAGGGCTACTAATAAGGGGAACTGAGAGTGTAAGAGAGAGGGAAAAAAATGTGGGAAAGAAGGGGGAAAAGGTTTTAAATTTTAATAACGCGGGTACGATTTTGTAAATCTTTCCTGACAGAAAACTCCTCATTATTTTCATCTGTCTCTGTCTCCTCTACCTCCTCCACTGATAAATGGGCTTTTCGTAGCTTGAACTCTCTTTCTCTCTCTCTCTCTCTCTCACAGACACACACACACAGTCATTCGTTCTTTGGCGTTGTGCATTTGAGGTTAGACTTATGTTTTTAACCCAATTGACTCAGTTTAATTTTGTCTGCTGGTTTTGGAAGGAGTTATTTTGGCGGTGCTTACACACATATAGTGCTTAACTTGTGTGCCTCACAGTGAGAGAGTCACAGTGTACTTAAGCCAGAGGTTCTCAACTGTGCTCGAGTTGAAGGGGGACTTTAGAGTACGAGACCCCTCATACTAACCAATAAATATAAGGCTGGAGAAATAACGGTTAAACTTCTTTTTGTTAGCGTAATAGGTTTGGGTATTATTTTGTGTGTGTTACTGTTTTTAATCAAATCAGGAACTTCTCTCGAAATCATTTACAGAATTACTGATGCAAAACTGATAGGTTGATTATTAATAGAAATAAATGACTTTATGTACAGTGTAATATTAGCATTATGTAGTAGTTAGTTTGTGATTAGGCTTGACTGTAGCAGTTGGGTTCATCACGGTTGAATCAAGTCAGTAAAATCGCAAACTAAAACTAAACCAAATGTGATCTAGCAGAGTCGAAGTTTGGCTCATTAAAAAGCATAAATTCATTTATTCCATCATGGGAATTGATCTCGAATCATTCTGCTTGGAAGCTTACTCTTACCTCTGGCCCAACTAGACGTATGATACATTTCCATTGATACATGAGATTATGCTAACAATTTTAAAAGTGTGAATTCTTGAAGCGTTTAATATTTCATATTAGTTGAGCAGGGATATGTGTCTTGTTCTGTATGAAGTTTTAATGTTTTGATTTTTTTACTTCGTACGCTACATTGAAGCAAACTTTCTTTTTTTGATTTTACATGTGCATTTTTGAACCTCTGGTTCTTTTTCCATCCTAAGCTAAGAGAGGGAGGCTGAAAAAGTGAGTGTGTAAAAGAAGGTTTACCCTGAGCTATGAGCTGTGACAACATGAACAGGTCTCTTCCAGCCTCTGTCATGTGTTTGACAGAGAGGATGGATGCGGTTTGATGGGTCCTGCTCTGTTCTGTCTGGACATGGTTCAGCATGGGATAGAACCTCCATCAGACAGGCATCAGATGCAACCCTTCTTCTGCTCTTGCTTTCTCTGTCTCTGTCCTCCCTTTATATTAATGCAATTCAACCCAGGTGAGACTGTAGGTGGAGAAGCCATAGATTAGCTACAGAAGTATCCAAAACCCATTTTTCCACACACAGGGTTGTCTGTGTATTTCCAATCTAGTCCAGGTGTATCCACCAAAGAAAAGGTAGATTTATATTGTGCTGCTCCTCCTCAGGAATCAAAAATATCAGAGACGGGGAGTCAAGTACTGTACGGATTTCGAAATTACAATGTCATTTAAACTGTAAAGAAATATATTTTAAATATTTAATATAATACAGTAGAAATATTAAACAGAAAAATACTATTTTTATTCTTAAAGTATTTTAATTTTATTTATTTGTTTTATTTACACTGCTGTTCACTCATCTTTTATTTTACTAAAACTATTATTCTTATTAAATTATTTTAATATATTAAATAAATAACATTATTTATATTTTTGTTATTTTATATTTTATTTTATTATTATATAATTTATCGATGTCGTATGTAATTAGAATAGTATTAATTTTAATAATTGCACTGTGTATTTAAATACATTCAAGCCATTATATCAAAGCCAGCTCTTGATTACACACCATTAAATTACTTTGGATGTCAAAATGTGTTCTCAAACTAGAAGCAAGGCTTGTAAACAAAGAAAGTATTGTGGCATGTTTGTTTGTGGACAGATTATTTAGTAACAGACGGTTGCATCATCATTTTGTTTTCAAATCAGTGGAAATGCAGGCTGGTTCTAAGAGAGGTGAAAAAAGGGTACAAATAGTTTTAGTACTTCTGTTCTTTGAGATCCATTTGTGGATATTTTTAGCTGCGGTTGAAAGGGACTGCCACAGGGGAAGATTTTAAAGTTTACAGACAAAAGTTCCCTTGCATCAATGACTGTATGAGTTCTCACACACAACAGGATGAATTACTTCCCCAAATATGTTCCTCAAATTATAACGAATCTCTATGAAGAGATTCATGCACTTTCCAGTGTGTTTTTCAGAGTGTAAGACCGGGCTGCTGAAGTGAGGGCAGCATGGCTGCTATCTGTGATGACTGGGCCACTCACTCACTCTTGCTCTCCCTCTGTGTCTGGATGCGAGGCTGCCCGGGGCCTCTCCGCCCACCCTCAAGGGCCTGTCAGAGCAGCCTCACCAAAGGCAGATTAATCTACATTACAGCTAACAGCTCAGCCTGGCCCCTGAACCACGCCACACCAACACACACACACTCATACAGTACACACACACTGTGTTTAATCACTTGCACTTCAGTCAAAAATCTACAGCTGAGCCTTTGGTCAGAAAATTAAGGTTAGTCGAAGTTGATTTATGAGATAGTTTTTTTCTGTGAAGTGTGTGTGTAAATCTGAACAGAATAAAACACTATGCATCAAGAGGTTGTATTTTAACCATAAGAAACCACCATTTTTACTATGGTAAAGCTTTTGGCTATATGCTTTCATGGTAACAATATTAATGTTTAACTAATTAATGAAAATAAGAAGTTCTTCTGTAGACTGTTCACTACCGGCAGCTTCACTTTTATTTATTTTATTTTTTTTGGTAATGTTTTTGAAAGGAGTATATTATGCTCACCAAGGCTGCATTTGTTTGAATGCAGCAAAAATAGTAATATTATGAAATATTATTACAATTTAAAATAATTCTTTTCTATTTCAATAATTTTTCTAAATCTTTTTTATTTCTGTAATGGCAAAACTGGATTATCATCAAGTGTCACATGCTTCTTCAGAAATCATTTTAATGTTCTGCTTTAGTTTTTAAAATTTTAATGTTGAAAACAGTTCCTTATCCTTTTTTGTAGAAGCACTGATTCTTCAGGGCTCTTTTATGAATAGAATATCCAAAAGAATAGCTTTTATTTGAAATGGAAATCTTTTGATCAATGTAATGCGTCCTTGCTGTAAGAAAGCTTTAAAAAAATCTTACTGACCCTTTCGAAAAGTGCTGTACTTTAATATTGATTGACAGTAAGTGGCAAAACTGTAAGGTTCGCATGATCTTGACATAATTTACCTCCAGTATTGTTAAGCACAGAATTAGTTGTACCATCCTGTAACACACATTCTTTATACAGACCCAAGAATTCCCATTCGTCCCTCTCCCACGGCTGTTTCCTGTCCCTTTGGGCATCAGCACATCTCTGAACATCCTGAACAGTCTGTCCTTTTGCTTGGAGTTTGTTTATGTGTGTGTGTAGCTAGTGTAAATAATAAATGTTACTTAAAGAGACATGTGGGAGATCTGGCTTTGCTAAACATGCTCTGATTAATGTCCTGTACCAAGCATGCACTCCCAATTATGAATTATGCCTGCCCAGCGTCCAATCAGAACACACCTTTTTGCAATGCGGTGGAAAAGCCTCTGATGGTTTATCTTAACAAAATAAACATCTCAAAGCATAGACATACATGAGTACTAGTCAATTGTGTGTTGTTTTTGCTTTTTTTTTTTGTGCATCTATATATGTTAGGTGTGTGTGTAGAATGCAACGGAGTGCTGCTCTGCTGCAGTGGTGATGAATGGGTGTGTGTGAGTTATTCATCTCCTGCTTATAGGAGTGGACAGTGGTCCTGCTCTCTCCACATGTCAGCACATGGGATAATTCTGTCATTTATCAGGAATGACACAGGAGACGGAAACTCTCCCCGAGAGATCATCCCAGGGTCTCAACCCTACAACTCTTGCTCTCACCCTCACTGTACTGTCCACGCATCCACTTTGTACCACTTTGACACTTTACAAACAGTTTGTTTGGCTCTTTTTGGTACTTTTTTGAGACAAACAGAAGCACTTAAGCTGCATTTCCATTACCCTTCAAATTGCGCAAAATAAAATTGCGAGTTGAAAATAGAAACATTTTAATTTTGCGAAAACTCCTTTTGTGAAGACAATTCGAAAAAGAAATGTATCACAGTGTATCTGCAGTGTTAACAGTTTTTGGGGGGGTTTCAGTCAGCTACTGTATGTAACAAATCACATGATCATTCTTTAATGTAATATAACCTCCTAGAAACACCTCATATGTGGCTGCTCTCAAGTGTAGGTGGCCGGTAATGATTGAATGGATAACTCCTGTTTTACACTAAACAGTCGCATTACAGCATCGACATGACTACTTTAGTCAACATCTGTCAGCATAACCTTTCGCGAGAGGAAACATTTTTCACTTTCGCTTTATTTTGATGGTCCCCTTAACGTATTCTGTTGATTATAAGTAACATTGCACCTAGCAGAGCTAGCAGAGTGTTAGTAGACTGGTAGGGTTAGTGTTAGAATAAGTTGATATGTACTTGCAAAGTTACTTATAGTCAGTAGAGCGTCTTTTGGGAGACCAGAACAATAAAGAGTTAGCAGATATTAATTAGAGAGTGTACTAATATTCTAATGACAGTTCGTTGACATGTAGGTGCAAAGCTACTTATTGTCAACAGATTGTTCAAAAGGGAGCATTAAAATAAAGTGTTATCAAATTTTTGGGCGTTATTCGCATTGCGTCATTTAATGGAAACAGCATCGGTTTTTCGCAATAGTTTTTTCATCTACGTTTATAAAATATCACAAAAGTTTTTGCACACATCTGTAAAGGAAACACTTTTTGTTTATGCATTTTTTTTTATTTTGGCAAAAAAGTGTATTTTTAACATTTGCTGTCGTTTTTTTTTTTTTTTAAGATTCTAAAAAAATACATCATACTAAGCAGCACAACTTTTTAAAAAATAAGAAGAAGAAATTGCCACCAAATCAGCATATTAGAATGATTTCTGAAGATTTACTCATCAGACGGGAGTAAATTCAGCTTTACCATCACGTTAATACATTCAACTTTTAGCTGAAATGACGATTATTGGCCATAATATATAGTTAATGAAAATTCAATTGATCTGTAGAATTTAGTAAATGACAATAAGAATCTGTTAAGTTTTGGTTTGTCCATGTGACCGAGAATCCCATCAGTAAATATGTGAAATTTATTAGCTAGGAGAACGCCACAAGCCACACTTTCTATTTTTCAGAGAAAAGTAAATGCTTTAAGCGTGTCTGCAGACAGATGGAGAGGAAAAGGCAAAGTTGTCACACCGTGTGACATGTTTTGCACGAAAAGCTGTTTGTTATTTTTATTTTATTTTTTTAAAGGCAGATCTGACTGAAGTGAAATGTGTTTATCGAGTTCAGTCAGGAAAAATAAATTCATTTTTGATGCAGGGCATGCACTCGATCGCATGCCTGTTTTGTGAAAAAAACGCTTAATGGGAAGTTTCAGTTTTTACTGTTGTCTAATTAAAGTCCTTAACGTGATATCTCTTTCTCTTGTCTTCTCTTTTTCTCCACCTCTCCCTCTCCTCACCCACAGGATCATTCAGAATCGTATCCTGGTCTTCATCCTGGGCGCCATCATCCTCCTCACCATCGTCTTGGCCATCTATTTCAATTTGCGAGGGAACTGATCTGCACTGACTGGCCCTATGCGTGCATGTGTGAGTGTGTCCGAGCGTGTGTGTAAGATTAATAGTGACAAAAGCGTTGTGCTGGAGTAATTAGGACAAATTGTTCACATGAATCATTCCTGGTGGGCAGTGACAGGGGGCCTCTTTTCGCTGCTCTCGAGTGGAGCGGGACCATTCTCACCCTCTGTCAACCCGTATATTTATGCTTCGCCCATTACTTTTAAAACTTACCGACCCATAGAGAAACCCAACACGGACATGTGGACCCGAAGATCATGATGAGAACATCAGATGGATGAAGAACATCAACGTACGTCATTACCTGCTGTTTAATGTTTAGTTTTCCCTTTCTGTAGAGCTACTAGTAAAATCCCATCCATCAGGTGTGTGTGTGTGAGCCGTACACAAGGCAAGGCCCCCGGTGCAGTACCATTTAGCACATGGTGCAGAATCACACACTACACACAGCCCAAAGGTCACGCGCCCGTCTCTCAGTCCCCCTTCATCCAGGATTAGTAGCTTCTCACGCTGTTCCTCTAAGGTCAGCAAAGACCTCGCATGTGTTTAGTTAAACCAGTGGGACTGCTTTGAACAAGAAAACATCCATGTCCACTTTTACCTTTACTAATCAAATCTGACAGCATGATAGTAACTGTAGTCAGTCGTACTAATAAGAAATGTTTCTTGTATTTATTTGTCGTTTCAGATGAATTGTGATGTATTTTTTGCTGTAACTTTCTTTCGATTTATCTGGAATTCGTTTTAGCCATCAGTGTTTGACATTAAAATTATATCATTTGTCTCTACTGTACAATGCTGTTGCAAATGTGCTTCATTGTTCCTATAGGGGGACCAACTAGCAGGCATCAATATGGAAATATGCTAAATTTGTGAGTCTGCTCCAGGCTTTCACCTGCTGGTAGAGTATTAGTCTGTAAGAGACAAGGTGTTCCAAAAGTGCAAATGATTTCTGTTAGTTTATCATGCTTTTATACCAGGATTCACTTGTATGTTTTCAGATATTTTTGTTTATCGCAATATATTTTGCCTCGATTTTTTTTGTTTTTTTGGGAGTCTAATGCATATAGGCAGTTGATATCCAAGGCAGCATCGAGAGCTGAAATCTCATAAATGACTGATCCAAAACCCTCTACGTACTCAGAAATGTTGAACATATAGGAGGACAAGTTCATAAATGGGTCGAAAAAAATGAGCTGTTAGCTCGTTAACAGCTTGTTAAAGTGATAGTTCACCTAAGAGTGAAAAATTCTGTCATTAATTACTCATGAGCTCCTGGAATTCATCAAAAATGTCTTGTTTTCAGAATTCAGACAGAATTTCCATTTTTGGACTATCCCTTTTAGCGTAAATGTAAATAATATTAAGGGAGTCACTTATTTATTTGTCATCTTGGATTTAGAAGGTAACATGCTGCTAAGCTAACGACATAGTCATTGAACATAGTCAAATAATCGATTGTGGCCAATCAGTTATGTACCTTCAACATTTCATTTTGTTTGCCTTTTCAATATTAGCATGTTTAGAGCATAAAGACAAATAATCCATAGTAGTGAATCAAGTTAGCTATTAGCATCTTGCTAAGCTAATTATGCACTACAGTAATAAGCATAAAAATCAACAAATCATGCACGTATTGGGTAAAATTAACCATTTTAATTACATTGAGCTATTACAGTATTCAGTATTTGTCAAAAAAAAAAAAAAATCATAAAGAGTTTTCTCACAAATTAGTTTTTCTTAAAGGTGTACAGTATATGCATTGTTGTTAAAAAAATGTACTCAATCAAAGGAGATGGTATATTATTAGGCCCCTCAGCCTTCACATAAAGAGTGTGCATATATGCTGCCTACGTAGGTGACTCACTAGGTTTTGGAACACTGTGCTGATTAGCACACCGCCGCCTCTCTTCCCAACACCCCACGCTCAACACCCTTTCTACACAGGACGCATGCGCACACCTCAGCTGGTCGAGGTGCCTGACGGACAGACAGACAGACAGGCAGACAGCATTTGATATTCTGTTTCAGGCCGGGTGGATTGTCTTATTTTGGAAGCAGCCTGGTGGGGGGTTTTCTCTGCCTCTGCTTCACAGCTACGGCTTCAAAGCGCCAAATTAATGGCCAACAAAATAGTGCGTCTCCGCGTGTCCCATGTGGGGCCAACCTATTGAGAGTTATCATTAAGTTGAGGAAGCAAGAGAAAGGACGAGGGGGAGCTGAATCCCGCCAGTTTAACAAACCTCATCAGATAATGACCTCTGTGATTGGGTTTTGCATCAAAAGAGCGTGTGCATTTAAGTGCGATAGCGATGAGATTTGTTTGTCCTTATTTTTCTCTCACGTATGCACGTGCGAGGGACGAGCGTGCGCGTCGGTTTCCCGCACCTGCGCGTGTGAGTGCGAGACATCAGTCGGCTGTGCGTGTAATGACTTGGATGTGTGTCGGTGTGTTTTGCTGGCTCAGTCTGTGTGTGTGCGTTATCTGTCTCTCGCTCTCTCTCTTTCTCTCTACTCGGGCCTGTCAGATCCTCTCAGCAGTGTGTGGCTGGTGGAAAAGCAGCGTGGCTGCGGCTCTATTTGAAGTTGTAATGGTGTCAAAAAGTCAGAGCTGACTGACAGCCGTCAGTCCCACTGGGGCTCATTAAATCATAACAACTTGACAAGGAAATAATTGAGCGCTGACGATAAGTTGGAGCCCATTTAGATGTTTTTATTTTCTTTCATTATTAGTTGTGGCTATTATGTTCATTAAGAAATTGTATTAAACAACCATTGGGGGGGCTAATGATTTGTTTATATCCCCTTTTTTATTATTTAAACATTAGGTGTCTCACGTGACACCTTCGGGAGGCTGGCGGTATCATCTGCCGCATCTATTTTTTCCCCTTCATTTTTTTTTTTTCCGCTCTTCCTTTCTTTTTACCCTTCTTTTTCACCCTCTATGCCTCCCTGTCTCCTTAGCTCCTTTCTCTCTCTCTCTCTCTCTATAAGCAGCGGGCCTTTGGAATATGAAATAGATTATTCATTACCATCTTCTCTGTAGCTGATTTGGTTTGCGTGTAGTGTCTTCTATGTGAGGAGGATGAAAACTTGTCAAAAATGGGTTATATCTTATTCCGAGGGGCAACAATAGTGGCAGTTACAGACACACTTTAATATTTCATTATGCCTGGCGTTAACCCTGCTAAGTGACTTCGGCTAGCAGGCCTTTAGTGAGAAAGAGACTCTGATTAGCTTTTATCACAGAACAGGCTACAAAGAGGCAGGCAAGACCCACTGCGGTCACGGCAGAGATCGGCGCTTGCTCATGGTTTACTGACATCTAGCTAGCTAGTTTAGCATTTTTAGCCGTCTACTAAGTTGCACCAACCTTGTTTCAGTTTCTAAATTAGAAAAGCATTACAGAAGATTTCAAAACTGAGCAAATATTATTAATTTACTTTAAACTACTTTAATATCGCCATTTAAAAGGCTGTAAATTAGTATAAAAAGGATAACATTTTATTTATTTTTTCTTAATTTAATAACTGTCAAAGTTGAATTTTAGTGCCCTTAAATTGACACTCGAATTGATGTCACATTAGCAGCCTGCGTGAAATGAGCGTCAGTGTTTGCTGACTGTGCTTTTTCTGAGGTTGCTTTAGAGCATGATGGGAGGTCCTCGTTTGAAACTGTGCAACGCATCTCTCTATTTTTACTCGTTCACACATGCAGAGATAGCATTTCCCCCTATAGATAATACAGATGGCTCTGTTTGTGTGTGTGTGAATGTGTTAGATTCAAGATCTGTAGTCTCTCTTGTTAAGCACAGTGGGATAGGTTTCCTTTTTATTATCATTTTAATTTATTATCTGGGTAACTGTGTGCAATTGTACAAACGTGTTGCGCAAATGCACATGACAATATCCTCATTCTCTTGTGAATAATGAATGCAGTTGATGTGACATGACATCCATCAATTATGTTTTCTTCTGGTGTGTCCCATTATGTGAGTGAATACCCATCAGTTGGAACCACGGATCTGATACTGTGTTTGCACTGTGGACTATTGTGTGTCAGTGGGTGTGACTTTACATGCGGCTGTTTGCTCCAGGCCAGAGTCCCAGTAATGATCTGAATAATCTTATGTTTGTTCAATTGGCGATTACTTTTATGAATAGTGTTTTCTGTCGATATACTAAAAGCTTGTCTAGGTTCAACACTGTCATTAAAGCAGTATTGTATTTCCCCCGTGCTAGTGTCCTTGCTCTCATTAGACATGTCGTTTTCAACACTTTTCTTCACGTGTTGGTTTTTGAGCCCCGTTCACAGATCGATGGATTAAAGGATCCTTGTGGAACAGAAGAATGGAGTTTAAGCACGGTACGTTTTACTTTTTAACCAGTCCAACCACCAGCCTTGTGCTACTCACTCTCTCCCTTTGTCTTCTCTGTGTTGTTGTAGTGTGAGCGTGTGTGTGAAGGCAGAAGTTACATGCTGAACAAAGAAGCAGGCCTGACCTATATCACAAAATCTAAACACTGCTCACCTCCACCCTCCTACGCTGACCTACTCTGGCTTGTATAGTTCCTACTATAGATTATAATACTGAGAAAGAAACAGAAATGGATATATGTATATCCATATGTGATATTTCTATATAGTAGTAGTCGCTAGGTTGGAGTGTCAGTAATGACCATATACATATATGTATACAGATATCTATATATCTGGCATAGATAAGATATGTTGGATGGATAGACAGACAGACATAGATTATATATATATATATATATATATAGATAGATAATTCATATGTCTCATTGCTAAATGTATGGAAAGGTGGATGGATGATAGATTATACATTGTTATTATGATAGATCAACAATAAATGTTTATATGTAGAGATATGTAATTCATAAATAACTTGTCTTATTGATGGATGGGTGGATAGATTATATATTGTGACAGATATATTTATGATATTTTTACAATAGATGGAAACTATAGTAGTTGATAATAGAGCTGATGTGGAGTTACTCTTGGCGTTTTGATTTACATCATGTAGATGTTTCAACTGGACTATGAAAGTCTTCTACAGGAAGTGGAGAAAGAGATGAGTTCTGTGAAGGATGCCGTGGCCTGACTGTTGGGTTGCATGGCATGACTTACTTTGCATATGGTGTCTTACCAGACAAGATTCTAAATTTCCAACTGGGAGGCATCAGTGGAAAATCACTGTCTTCAAAAGGCAGCCTGCCATTCATGTTCCCCATAGCAGGAGATCTGAGCGAGCGGTGATACCCTGCGACATCTCTCTGGAAAACGAGAGTCAATCAGCTTTGATGGAGCACATCCTCTATGACAGGCTACTGAAGAGCACACTAATGAACTGGGGGGGGCATCGCTTAGCACATCCGTATGTAGATGGCCCGGACTGAAGGGGGTGTTGGGGGGATTTTGCACTGGATTCTGTGGTTGAAGCTTGTGTGTGTGTGTGTGATGGTACTCCATAAACACCAGGGTTTGTGTATGTGTGTTTCATTGTCTTGATGCGACGCTTAGAAAAGGGCACGGCGGTGGGCCCCCCCCATGTCTGTCTCTCAGTCCCCCTCGGCGATACCTCCTCCTTAGCTGGGGGAATTGATTAAATATTCATGAGCGTGCATCCAATGGCAGCGCTGGGCTGGCGTTTTTCTCCCAGGGCAGGAAATGGAGGCAGATTCATGCATGGGGGTCCCTGCAGGTTGGCATACAGGGTCAATTGAATGGATGGTTCAAAGGTTACAAAATCTGTATGATGTCCCTCTTCTCTTCTGTGCTCTCCTGCCCCAGATGACCAGAGAGAGCGCTTGCTTCAGAAAGGCTAAATTTGACAAAGGTTGGACGAAGGCTCCTACTGTTCGACTTGGCACCCAATTAGAAACTGTTGTTTTTGCGGCACGTAAACACGTTATACCCTGACGTGTAAACACACGCTCACCTGCGCGCTCTCACCAGCTAGTTTATTTTTAAAGATGGCAGCCGCTCTGAGAAAGATGTATGGTATTGGCAACAAATTTCACAACTTTTGTTCGTTTCAAGGATTCTGGATGACCCAGGTGAATTGAGAGAAGTATTGATTTTCTTTTTTCTATGCAGTGACTCTGGGATTACCGATTTTCTCATTTATTTTTAAAGACAACTCGTGTGGGTTTTTTTTTTTTTTTTAAACCCCTTTTCTCTTTTTCTTTTCTGCTCTTCTTTTTTTTTTCCTCTCTCTCTAACAGCATTGTACTACTTCTTCTTTACAGTATCAGAATGCTTCTTGACCCTGAAAATTGTAATTCTGCTATAGATCACAGCTGCTGAATATTAGCTTTTACAAAAATTGATAAATAAAATATGGTCAAATCGCTGGATCCCCAAAGGCCGGGGTAGAAATTCAAATCAGTGTAGGGGGCAGGAGGGATGGACGAGAGGAAAGGAAATGATCTGAAACACCTGCTCAGAACACATAATATAGTACTGAAAGGACTTTTTTGGGCAAAGAAATAGCAGGAGGAGGATAAATGATCATTTGGAAAGTGGATTTTGCTCTTAACGGGGCAAATCAGTAATTGGTCTAAAAATAATTCAGTGATTAAATGTTGGACTTTGTCAGATCTTCCAGAATCTCAAATGTTGGCTTCAACTAAATGCACAAAATCCTTTTAAAGTGGATGAATGGCTCGACTCTAATTAAGTCTTTTGAAAAATCTAACAATTCAAGAAGGAGAGGGAAAAAAATGCTTCCTACTATGAGCAGACAGGCTTTTAGCAGGACTATCCCACAGAATTTGTTGTCAAAAGAAAGCTTGACAAAAGTCTTACATGGTGACCTTTCTGATTTATGCTATTCATAATTCATAAAGCTTTCTGTAGCCCAGTAGGAGAGATAATATTTAAATGATAACAAGTTTAAAATTATTTATGGGCTTTTCATAATAGGTTTAATTATTAAGCCATTATTAGATTAAAGTAGTAGGATTTAATAATTTATATTATCTAAAAAATGAATCAAAATAACCAGATTAAAGTATTATTAAGCTATATATATATATTAAAATATATTATAATAGAGCTAAAGTAAATCAACTAACAAAATAAATATATATATATATATATAGGCCTATATATATATATATATATATGAAGATGGTTTATTAAACAAAGATCTTTTACAATTACTATTTCAGTCTTTCCAATTTTTTTTTTTTTTTTCCAATCTTATTTGCTGTTTCTTTGCAATTAATTGTGGAATTTGCTAGCAATTTATGAGTGACAATTAATGCACCTTTTTTTCTTAAAAAAAAAAAAAGGAATGGAAACAATTGTCACTCATAAGTTCATCTTATTTTGCACAGTTAATTACAAAGAAGCAAAAAAAAACATTTTTAAGTATAGTACTATTATTTTATTCACAGAATGGCTTTATTCTAGTAAAATGAACCTATATGAAAAGCCTATAATGAACTTTCTTCTAATAGCTTTCAACTTTATTTATTTTATTATGTCAGTTTAATATTATCTAATTCTCTTAGATGTGCTTTCCCTAATTGAGAATAAAAAAAATTACATTATAGATCACACTAATGTTTTAAGAACCAGTGAAAATTCTTATATTTTTACTATTTATTTTTCCTATATATAAGAAATGTGTATCATCACAATTCTGCCTTTGTTCTCAAAATATTCGTAGTTAAGTTAAGTTTTTATTTTATTTATTTGTTCATTTTTAGTATGAAATGTATGTTCTGGTGCATGTTCTCTTTTCTAGCCCCCATCCAAAAGCTTCCAAAAGCCACCCACTTATGAAACTCCATTCAAGGCTGTCTTAGTGACCTGAGTGATTGTTGTTTTATTCCTGTGTGCTTTAAGGTGAGTGTTTTATGCTCAATCGCCCTCTCTAACACAAAACTTGAATTTACTGGCACCTCTCACAGGCATGACTGACAGAACACAGCCAATACTCACAGTTGGCAGCAACTCTCCAAAAGAACCATGCTGCTCTGGCTTACGTTTTATTTATAGCAGATACCTGAGCCGCCGCGAATTGCGTGTGTTATTTGCTAAATGTGTGAAATATCCTCACTGTAATTGTCTAAACAAAGTTATTTAGCTGGCTGCATTTCTGTTTTTAATTCATTTCGTTTTCTGTTGAGAGGTCCAGTCTCCATGTGGTCAATAAAGAGCAAGGAAGCCCAGCAGGCAGGAAGCTAAACCTCTCATCATACTGTGCAAATATGAGCACGAATGAGGTGAAACCACTTGACACATTCAGACATTTCTCACCAACCCCGATTATCACATATTTACACCTTTAAAGACCAAATTGAAAAGAGAATGAACCGGTCTTTATCACCAGCTGATTTGCTTCTGCCTATACAACGGTAAACCAAAGACATTTTATATCAAGCTGAATGTGAGTGAGTTAAAGACATATATATGACATATGCGTATATACATATGTCATGTCAATGTAGTTTAAAGAGAGAGTTTTTACACAGGTATGTACAGTAAACACTTAAGGAAGCATGAGGATGATGAGTTCTTTCTTTATGAGCATCTTTTGAATGCCGTGATAAATTTCACATGCCTGGTTGAAGGACAGAGCTCTTGAGAAATGTTTTGTCGGCGGTCAGAATTATAAGGGTCATTTTCAGTGAAGTGTGTTCTTTTATGCAAGAAAAACATTCTTAGTCGACTGACAATAGAAGAGAAGAAGGGAAGTAGATGAAAGCGAAAAGAATAAAGAACAATTTAAGCTGACTTGCAGATTTTACCACATACACGATATTCAACTTTCTTATTTTCTGCTTGTTTTATTTGTTACAAACAATTCACGAGAAGACAAAAAAGGCAGTTGTGTTTTTCTGTTTAGCCTTGAGACTGAATTGAATGAGAGTGTCCCTGGATTCAGGTTAAGTGTGTGTCCATGTGAAGGATCAGGCATCTCTCTCCAGCTCTTTTGTGCTCTTGGGTATCTGGCCATCGCTTTGACTGATGAAGAGCATCTTCATATACTGTGCTCAAAGCTAAAAGCTGGATCTTGTGTATGTTCTTCCATTGTAGTTTTTTCTTTATTTCTTATTGCTTTATGTAACTTTTGTAGTGAGACTCATTAAATATTAGTTGTTACTTAGCATAAAATTAATATAGCACTAAAGTGCTTTTATTATATATATATATATATATATATATAAAATACATTTGTTTTCTAATAGCTAGTCCCTTATGTATGAAAGGCATCCTTTTTAGGCAAAATATGCAACATTTTTTTTTTTTTCTGACCAAAATTTTAAATTTAATTTTGATGTTTAATTTCTAGAAAAAAAAAATTAAACCTCAGAAGTTGGGGTTTTGAACTGAAGCTCACATTTTCTAGGATTTAAAAAATAAATAATTATTAATACTTTAATAATACTATTTATGTGATGACAAAGCAGAATTTTCAGCAGTTACTGTATTACTAATTATTACAGTGTCACACGATTTTTAGAAATCATTGTAGTATGGTTTGGAATTATGTGTGTGTGT
>JAUMHR010000062.1:11679098-11725567 GCA_032361145.1 Enteromius fasciolatus | reverse complement strand
ATCCTTTTGGTAAACATGAATACATCTCTTTTAAGTTCAACAAAGTGCCTCAAACAACACTCTTGAATGTATTTTAAAAAAACAAATTCAGTCCTGTACTTCACTTGTAAACAGTTTTCAGACCATTAAAGATCGTTTGACACTAGGCCACTGGAAAAGTTCTACAGGAAAAACCTGCAGAAGTCAGTCAATCAGATTTAGGCTTTTGCCTTTGCCAAAGTGGTTCTGTTTTCCTATGGAAGCCACCACTGAATGCTAATAAAATTAATAATTCATTGTCATAATTGCACAGTTCTCCCTTTTTTTCTCAGAATTGTGAGATATAAATTCATAATAGCAATTTAGATATAAACTCGCAATTCTGACTTTTTTCTTGCAATTGTGAGTTTGTATCTCGCAATTTCTTTTCTCAGAATTTTGAGATTTAAACAAAATTGCAAGTTATAAAGTCCAGTTCTGAGGGGAGAAAAAGCTGTTCTTAGAAGCTGACATCTCGGAATTCAGAATTAACTGAGATATATCGCACAATTCTGACTCCATATCTGACAGGTTTATAGGATGCAATCCTGGAGGGGAAAAAAAGTCTGAATTGTACGTTTTTATCCCACAATTCTGACAGGTTTCTGACAGGTCTCACAATTCTGAGGAAAAAAAAAAGAATTCTCTACAAAGTCTGAATTGTGAGCTAAAATGTCGCAATTACCTTTCTATTAGTATATTCAGGGGTGGAAATGGGCTTTCAGATATGCAGATGTTCAGCAAACACAATGTGGGCGGTCTGTGGGTGTGATGTCTAGGCAGTAACAAACCTCAGTACTCAAGGGGGCAATGAAGTTACATACAATTACATTCATATCCATTAAACCAAATTTGTTATTATTCGGGTGAATTGCAATAATATAAACACTTTCCAATAGCATTACACTGTTGCTCCACCGTATCCGTATTTGAGATGCCAATTCCTACTGTGGCTCTCTTTGCGGCAACATGCGCGCTTGCTTTCACGTACTTGCGCAGAGTATGTTTCAGCTTTAACATTGCAGAAGAGTGAAGTAAGTGAGAGCGTTCCACTCGTTTCTTGTGTTTCTTTGGCTTTGAATGGTAATGGGAGTCAGAGGGAGTCTTTCTCAGCTCTAATAACCTATATGATGACACTTTATCTGTAGTTTGTGCATATAATCACTAAACTAAACGGGGCAACCCCAAGGGCAAAGGTTCACTTCCTGACATTTGACATCTTCATAATTAATTGGGAAGGTCTGATCTCTTCCTTCAAATGACGTGCATATCTGCTCCATTTAATATGCTTATAAGCAGTATGTATTATTCAAACATGCAAATGAAGGCTGGTCAGAAAACAGACTTTTTGACACAGGTTTCACAGTTGTCGACGGTAGTTTCCCCAGCCTGATAATGAACGACAGTCCATCTGGAATTACCCAACCACATAATGACTGAGGCTGTTTAACCCCTTTATAAGAAGTCAGAATTTTCTATGAAAGTGTTTTTTTAAAACAATATTGGATTTGTAATGTAGACAGGTTTGATTTCTAAACACACTTCTGTTTCCAATTTTGGAGCTTTCTTTTTGAGACTACAGAGCCCCTGGTGATTTAAAAAGAGAGAGAGAGAGAGATTACAATACATTTTACAACTTTTACATACTCTGACAAGTGTTGTATTCTCCTTAAAAACTTTCGCAAAACATATACATTCTCTCAGAAAAGTATAGCATTTTTCAGTTGAATTCTCTTACAAAAGATTTGCCGTTTCTTAGAGAAAATGTGTTCTCTGGGAAACGGCATTCTCTGAAAAAACTATTGTTTCTCCAAAAAAACATTGCATTCTCTCATAAAACATAACCATTTTTTTCGTTTACCTGCAAAAACATTTTCGTTCTACTCAGAGACTTCATTTGCGTTCACTCGCAAAAAGCATTGAAAAAATATTTGCGTTCCCATCTCATTTTTAGGGGCTTCATAGGTTGCCAATTGATGTACTGAAGCAAAACCAGTTGCGGACTACGCTAGAGGTGTGTTTATTTTGGATATAAAATACAATAGATCTCTGCATGTGTTCCCTTACGGTCTTTTTTAGATGAACGTAGCCGTTGTCCTCAGAGGGACGGCTCCTCATTTAGGAATCCGAGCATGGAGATGGTCAACCACTTCTATGGTCTGAGGTGTTTGGAGGAGCCTGCAGTTGTTTTTTTCTAAAGCCGAGCTTTTTTAAAGATGTGGTTTTCAGTTGGGGCAGAGAGAAGGACTCTTTTATGTGCTTTTTTTGGGTTGCGTTAGTGTAAAGCACAGGCTGCTGGCTCGGCTTTGGCTTCACTGAGCCGGTAACCAGTACATGAGCCTCTTGTCCTCACCTCAGCCTTCTGAAAGCTGTCTGTCTCCTGCTCACACTCAAGAGGTGAAAAAGACACGGAGGGTTAGAACACAAGCACACGCTCTATTGCCTCTGCCAAAAGGGTCTTTCTGGGACAAATTATAGATGAAATATAATGTCTTCAATTATTCATCTTTTCACTAACAACTCTATATAACTTATCCAATCCCGACTAAATCATTTGTTGATGTATGTCATTAGGAAGGAGCATTAGACTCATCCAGCACAGACTGTAGACCATTTGGAAAGCAATTGCTTTACAGGAATGACTTTGCTTTGCATGACTTCTATGACTTTTGAAAATGTATTTTATTATTTTCCATATATGAACCATGCATGACGATGACTGGCTCGCAAAGACTGTGCCAGTATGAATGCACTGTACAAATCTTTGTGGTCAAGGTCAAGATTTATTTTTGATGAATTTAATATTTTTATCCACCAAGGACACGTGAAATTGTTTGAAAGTGACTGAAGACATTTATAACGTTACAAAGGATTTCTGTTTCAAATAAATTCTTTTCTTTTGAACTTTCTATTCATTAAAGAATGCTGCAGAAATGGTTCCAAGATAGGATTTCACAAAGGTTTTAAGCAGCACAACTATTTTCAACATTAATATAAATAATAAAAAGAAGAACCTATTAATATTAATATAAATAATATAAAGGATTGAGCACCAAATCAGCATATTATAATGGTTTTTAAAGTATCATGTGACACAGGCCTGAGTCTGTATGAAAATTAAGCTTCGCCACTACAGAAATTAATGAAATGTTTAAATATATTACAAATAGAAAAAAATATTACAGTTTTGTAGTGTACACACATCAAATATTATGTCTAATAATAATAATAGTAACGGCTAACGATAGGCTACATATAAAAACAGCAGTAAATATAACATTATGAAAACTATGTTGATATTTCCATTGGGCCCAACCGACAACTCATTTCTCTTTTTCAGTCAATCGGTCAGTCAGTCAGTCCATAAAAACAACTACCACTTCATTGTCAGTGTGTCTAAGAGCCTGAGACAGGCCGTTATGTATTGAGTGAGTGCATCTCAATATCGGCTCATGTGCCAAACAGAATAATTTCCTTCCAGGGTCTTTTAAATAGGAAAAGGGTGGAGAGGGAGAATGATGGGGAAAGGAAGCAGGCCATGGAAAGCCCATCCACATTTTGTTTACTTCTGGAGCTCATTGCAAATATCGAGCAGGATCGACAGCTTCTCCTCTTTTCCTTAAAGGATGTAAACATTTGTAAATTTGGGCTCACATGTGTCGAGGTGGATCAGTTTCCCCCGTCCACGGGGGTTTATTGAGTGTGCTATTGTTGATCTGCGAGTAAATCCCTGCATGCCCCCTCAATGCCTGGAGCCAGCCCCCAGCCCCTGCTGCTCCCCGCTGCGCCCCTCTCTCTTCCCTCTCTCTCTCCATCTACCTGGCCAGAGCTCCTTCTGTCTTCATGTTTCCGCCCTTTTATTTCTCCGCTTCTGTCACTATCAGTCCAGCCACTCGTTTGGTTTCATTTTCCTATGTGATGAAGTCTATAGCTCTGTCCCTAAACCTGGCGTTCTACCTATAGAGGCAGCAGAGGCGCATGTCTCGTGCGAATTAATTTTCATGCCTGCTGAGATGCATTGTCTAATCACATTCATCTTTAATAAATACAAACCCAGAGTGCACTGCAGTTTAAAAAAAAAAAAAAAAAAAAGATGGCCAATGATGCAAGCAAAATATTAAAGGTATATTTAATGTATGTTCATATCGTATAGTCCATGCATTTGTTTTTATTTGTAAATAAAACTTTATTGGAGTACATTTGCTATCGTTGTTGTTCTACTTCAAACATTTGTAATTGATTGCAAAATTTACTAGCTATGTCAGAAAAGTGAATCTCTGATTTTATTTATTTGTAAAACAATCCATTTTTATCATGTATATATAATTTATTTATTTATTTATTTTACAGCCGTACTCATTACTCCAATGTTCAGTGTCACATGATCCTTCTGAACTCCTTCTAATATGCTGATTTGGAGCTCATACAACATTTCTCATTATTATCAATGTTGCTGCTTAATATTTGTGTGGAAACTCTGCTAATATTTTTCTGGATTCTTTGGTTAATAGAAAGTTCAACAGCACAGAAATGTTTTGCGACACTGAGAACTTGGCTCACATAGCCTGTATTGAACTGATCTGAGTATCTTGTGCTTTCAATATAAGCAGCGCTATTATACGACGCACTAAGTTTATTCCTATACAGAGCATTCCAAATGAGTCACTTTTGATGATCCATTTCAGCTCAGATGCTGCTTATTGAGGCAGGAAGGCAGCATGCTAGGTTTTGTAACAGAGCTTATTTGTCTCCGTAAGGTTCTTTCTTTGTCTCCCCATCTTGAAGTGATCATTTCATACCGTTTGCGTGAATCTGTGAATCCCACACTGTTCTCATTGCTGCAGTATTTGGAGTTGTGATGACACAGTGCCCATGGGAACTGTGGGAAAGCTCATGTGGTGAGTATCATCACCATGATTGAGAGCTGTTACATTCGTAGCGTGCCTAACACAACTCTACATCATTTTGCCTGCTTTGGGCGGACTCCGTATTTTACTATCTTTTGTTATTTCACCAGGTGAACAGATTTTATCTCATTTAATCGAATTTCCTTTTAAGCCAGAGTTTTCCTTATATGTGCTTCATGAGGAGACGTTGTTCTGCGATAAGTATAATGTCATATCACTATCTTTCCATTACATCTTAAGTCTTCTGATCTTAATGCAAAAACCCACTTGTGTTGTCATGGGCGAACGAGGCCATTTTGGTCTGGCAGTGTTCCATTAGACTTTTCCCCTCCTCTCTCCTTTGTCTTTGTCTTCTCCCATGTCTATTTGTGAGTCAAATCCCCCTCAGGTTTACCCACCATGGCTAGGCTTTGTTATGCTGGATCCTGTGCCCTCTCCCCATATATTTCAAGTACAGGTTGGCAGAGACTCCAGTCACCCGAGGGAACTGCAGCGGCCAGTGGAGGTACAGTACAGTGAGAAATATCTCAGCATAGGTTTGACAGACAAAGTAACACTTCACTAAAAATTAACATTCTGTCATGACTTGATTAGCTTTTCATGTCTTCCTAAAGACACATGACTTGCTTACTTTAATATAAAACCAATTTTTTTAGTTTTTTGTTTTTTTTCATCCAAGGCATTTCTTTCAACATAACAATGAATGCACTGTAAAAAAATGTTTTTAATTTTTACGGTAATATACCGGCAGCTGGGGTTGCAGAAATTCTAATGTTAAATAACGGTAAAACCTTTTTTTTTACGGCAAAAACTTGTACACTGTAAATAGAAATACATATTATTTACGGTAAAAAAACAGCATCTGTGGTTGCTAGTATAAAACCGTGAAAAATCTAATTTAAAAAAAAAAATTTTTGTCAATACTTTTACGGTTTTAAATGTACAGTTAAATACCGTAATTTCTAATAAGACACGTAATATCTGATATAATGTTAATATAACAAACTTTTAAATTAGTGAAATCTGTTTCGTACCTTTGAAATATACTGATAACTACCAAATGCAGGTGGTTATGAGAAAGTCACATGATGAACCAAAGCTCATCACAAGTAGCTTTTAAATAGTAAAACACATAGAAGCTGCTCAGTGTCATTCACACAAACACTAAACACCATCATGGTAAGAATTAACCTAATTAAACCTAATTATTAAACTAAAATATGCAATAAACATTCATTTAACAACATTACATGTAACATACAACCCTAATAAACATCACTGATACAAAAAAACTAAAAAGAAACAGAAAGAAAAAAAGAAAGAAAAAACATCCAATTCAAACAAAATTTAAAAATGCAATGCAGGTAATTCTGGGAATGCCAGTTTACATTGTTTCCCTGTAAATTTAACAGGAATTTACCATTAACCATTTAACGGGTTTTTACTGTAGCATTTTCACTGTTTTTTTCCCTTAAATTCACGGCCATTTTTTACAGTGTGCGCAAAGAAACAAAATCATAAAGGTGTCGTAAAAGTATTCCAAACAACTTGTATACTATATTTCACGTCTTTTGAAGTCATATAACGGATATGTGGGAAAACAAACTGAGATTACAGCTATGTTAGGTTGTTATTTGGGTAATGTGATGAATCAATTGATCCAGTTCCCTAATCTGAATTGAATGAATCGTTTACAAATTTTGGGTTCAAATCGCCAAATTCGTGCTAATTTGTACGGCCTCACACGTACGGTTTTGTGCGGTGTGTCTAAAACCCTGTGATGGGTAGGTTTAGGGGTGCAAATTCGTACGAATTGGCAACTTGTAAAATATGTACAATTTAGAAGAAATCGTAGGAATTCGTCCGAGTGAGGTCATACGAATTTGTATGAATTAGCCACCTTGTAAAATATGTACGAATTGCTGCGAGATCAGGTTGATTATTCCTATAAAGTTCTTACGAATAAACGTTTACGCTCTTTATGAATAAAAAAGATAATTAGTTGTTTTCAGAAGTGTTCAATTAAAGGTTCTTCGTAAAACAAAAAAATACCAATACCTCAACCCCCCCTTTTTTATCTTTATTTTTAAGAATGTAACTACATGTAAAAAATGTATATTAACGTCTTTGTGCTCATATAAGTTGGTACTGTATTGACATGAGAGCAAAAGAACAGTAACATCATGATTTAGCTAAACTAATCCATAAAGAAGCATCATTTTAGATGTGCTTGTTGTGAAGTTACTATAGCAGTACGTGTTTTGGTACAGGAATGTGAAATTTGAGTCACATCGAACAAGCAAAACCCAAACCTGGTTTGTTTTCCATTAACACTCAGACTCGCCGACCACTTTGGTCCGAGTTGTTCTATTTTGAAAGCCCGAAGCTCTGCGGTATGGGAGCGCATGGGTTTTACATCTGTTTGCTAGTACGTTCAGCTGGACACATTGTCTCCAACAGACCTGCACTGTGACCTGTGGGCTACCTTCGCCAACACCTTCCAACATTACAAAAACACAATCGAGAGAACCAGTCTTGTTCTCTGTCCCTCTCTCCCTGGCTGTTTCTCCTCCCTTCCCTTTCTTTCCCGTCATTTCATCTTATTAAAGCACATGGATTGTCACTGTTATTTACCAAATATAGTCTGACAAAGAAGAAGTGGGAATTTTTACTGATTGAAGATCAAAGTGGCAAAGTCTCCTCCTCAAATCCCGCCCTTTCTATTAGAGCCCCTTAAGAACAGAGGAAAACATCAATTTCTCACACATCAATGGCGGCTTCATAATCAATTGAAAAAGACACTTGTATGGGGATGCAAATCTTATCTTTGTCTTATTAAAGCTTTTAGAAGATACATGCCAGGATTTAATGTTATTAAATAAAAGAGGTCGGTTTTTTAATCTAAAGATGCAGAGGCGTTAGTAATGGTCTAAATCAAAGCCTGGGGAGTCTCTTAATAACCAGTAGAGTTTTCCTATCCCTATTAATATTGATAAAATATACTGTGATGTGATCTCCATGCTTATGATGCATTTTGGAGATGGTTAATGAACAAAAATAGGATATGGGATTCATTTCCCAGCGAGAGGACGGCATGGGCGACCCAGGTGTAAAATGAGTTTTTGCTCTGACCATTAATATGAGCAAAAGCTCTTGCAACTAATGCTCCTCTAAAGACAATGCATTGTTCTGTTTGTTCAAATATATAAAAAGACAACAGCTTTGCCCTCTGACCTGCCTTTGTGCGGGTCACGAATCGCTTTCTGGAAGTGTAATGAGCTGATTTTATGTAAAACTTGAGCTCAAGGTTGTTGCTTGCAAGAAAACAGTCATTACGATTGCAGGTTGACACGTCGTAATAAGTGTATCACACTCATGATGCTCCTGGCATTATGGGAATCTCTGAGACATTCAATTTACATACAAGCACACACAAGCATTCGATGTAAGAACTGCCGTACAGAAACAACAACCACTCAGTTATAAAAGGAAATTAAATAAACGGGGTCTTTACTGGTGTTCAAGTTCAATGACACAAATGCACTTAAGCAATATTATATTAAAAGATAAAACACTACTTACTGCTTTGATTAAATAAGTCTAGTATTCACCTGCACTGAGAGGCATCTGAAAAGTCCTCCTGCTATAGTTTTTAAAAGAAAGCAATAGAGATGTGCTTTGATTGGTGGAGGGCTTGTTAGCCAAATCGATTTTCTTAATTAAGCCATGGCATGCAGTCGCTAGGAGGAATCTCATCTAGGATTCAACTCTGTTTGAGATCTGCTTTTTCTATACACCTTCTCATAGAAAAACAAAAACATGAATTAGATCCATATAATATGCTTGTTGTTCGTTCTAAAAAGCAGAGCGGTTAAATGGTGAGCAATTTGAGATTTTGACTTGAATTTAATGCTTTTCAATATTTCTAATATCTCTTTTAGAGTTTCAGAAGAGATCTACATTAATTTGCTTTATATTAATATCTCTTTACTCTTCTATACAACAATTGCCATGTTTGTTTCTAATTTAAAGAGTTTGAGAAAACGAAGCTGAATAAATCTGAACCAAGACCTCCATCAAACCTCCGGAGGTATGAAACCTCCCGACCTGAGTCTATTAGATTATGGATTGTTTAAATGTATTTAGAGCTGCATACATTTGATCCTGGTGTTTAGAATGGAGCAGATGCATGTTCATGATGTAAAACACATCCTTCTGAGACTAATATTCATAGTCTATAGTTCAAGCCCACATGCACTATGATCTATGATAGCTGTCAGCCATTGCCCCTACTGTGTTGAAAACTTTTCCTGCTCTTTCAGCCTGGGAAACTGCCTGCTGTTTCCTGTATCTCGCTCAGGAAGAAGCTTTTCGGACACGTCCTTAAACCAAAAAAAAACGAGAGGGCTGCTGCTAGAACAAACGTTCAGCAAATAATGCACCCGTGTGAGATCACCAGCACAAAATAGAGGCTAAAACAGCGTTTATAAGCAGTTTATTCAAGATTCAATAAAAATCTGTATAGAACTTTAAAGAGTTCTGTTGCTTTCTTGTTTGGAACTCCTGAAATATGATGGAACACTTGTAAGGGATTCAACTGAATTCCATACATTTCAAAAGCGTATGTTTACTTTTTTTTTTTTTTTAATTGCTATGAGTTCATGGATATGTCAATTAAATAGTTTATCATGTGAAGAGATACTTCATCACTTAAACTATATGCATAGCATATAGCCTTGGAATATTATATTAATAGGTGTTAGTATTATTTACTATATTTAAATTGTTAGTGTAAAAAAACTATTTGTGCCTAACTATTAGGTTCTTCATACATTTATTGTTATTATATAAAGTTTTTTGAAGCTGAATAAAGAACCCTCGCAGGTTCTTTCCAGAACCCAAATAAGAACCTATTAAGAAGGCCTTTCCTGTCTTTCAGTCCAGTGCGTGTGCTTTTTTTCCTAAATACAAAAAGCTAAGCTAATCTGTTATAGAGAAACACTCATAATTGGTAAATATTTGGATAACAGAGAACACAGCAAGCTAAAACGCGAAGATGCGAAGGACTTTATGTAATCATACAACATTAAGCTTTTTGTCTTCGCTGTTGTTGACATTAGTATAATTTATACAGACTATATGAAAACTGGGGGCAGGAATCGACGGTCTGCTGAAAGAGAGAGCATTTGATGCCGAGGCTGTGCTCGAGAGATAACTCTGGGGTCACGGGTTCATCCTCTGAGTAATGTAGGTTTGGTGTGATGTCAGAGAGTTTCCTCTGTGTGTGCCTTGGCTCCGATATTCGTTGTGACTGCAGAGTTTAAGAGATGTGAACACATATAGACGCTGATGTGCCGCTTCAGGTGGCTCTATATTTGTATTGCTCCAAACCCGAACCTTGATAAATGGCTGTCACGTCCATGTATGAAAAGTCTGGTGTTTGTTTTGGAAAACCGATTCGGTGCTCCTCCTTTCCCAAGTACATTTTTTGTATTTGACAGACTCTAGGGGTGAGAAACATGTTCGGACGCAGGATGGGACTGCAGTGTTTCAGCTTTCTAGGTCTAAATGTTGATGTGGTGATCCAAGTTGAGTCAAATCCTGTGATTCGTTAAATAACAGAAAGAAAGATGCACTGTAAGATTAGACTTTGTTTGGAACTTTAATAATCTATTAGCATTTCCATTCCATCAAAACTCATTTACTCGCATACAAATGACTCACTTCCGTCTGTTCTCCGACTGTAATCTTTTCAAAATGCTGAGGGTAACGCAATTAGTTTTTCAATCTGCCCTTAAAATATACATTATAAAATGAAACTTTGCATAATGTTGTAAAGAAAATAATTTTCCCATTGTTGGTCTGTGCCTGCAAAACATGAAGATCCATTAGAATCGCATAATTGTGGTTAACCACGTCATTATTCACAGGATAAAATTCATCTGAGCTCCTGCAGGGAAAAAAATGCTTAAATGGAACTCAGAGGCTCTCTCACAATGGGGAAATTTGCAATTGACTAAATGCGAAAAGGTTAAATGCCAAGTTCCACTTGTAAAAACTAAAAAACTTTTTTGTTTTATTCAACTAGCTTAGAGGGGATCTGGCATAAATCATGTTGTATTCACTATTAACCCAGCTTTTAAAATGCACATATTGTTACTCTGAAAACAACCGGGAAGACCATTAACAGAGCCCATAATATGCTAATTAAGAACATCCAGCACAAGAACGCTCAAGCATTGTGGGTAATTAACCATTTGCACAGACGCAAATATCTTACCAGGTAACGTTTTACACAGAACGCAGTATATAGATACAAGGGCAAGCATGCAGAAATCAAAGCTCGTCTCTTATTTTATTGTCAAATCGGAAATAAACACTGTTTTCCATTTCTGTTTACTTGCGCGTGATAAAATATTGGCACAGAAAGAATAGGTCAGTCTGAAGCGTGGTTCAACACATGGATTGGTCATAGGTTTAGATCCAGCAGGGAAATAAATAGAGCAAGGCTTGGCTTAGCAAGGCTGATAAAACGCACCCAATCTAAGTGAACTCTCAGTAACCTGCTGAGGCAATCCAGGGAGATGCTAGCTAGGAGCTCAGCTGCTTTGGTCTGGTATCTGCAGGCTCCAGACTTCTGAAGTCAAAAAGCAATGGGGCATCTTTCAGCTGCTGACAGCACATTTTAAATACTGAGTCGTTATTGTTCAATCATATTGACTCACTCTATAACAACTAAGGATGCATATCTATCCCATAGATCTTATATTTATAAATATCTTCAAAGATGTGTTGTGCTGCAGTTCTACAATTCTACAATCATATAATTTTATGCTATTTGTGTATATATGAAATATATATATTTTTTTATTTTCTTTTGTCAGTTTATATATTGCTGTCTTTTTTATATATATAGATGGTTGTTTATATTAGAATAACATTTTCTACTTACTCTATTAGGAGTAAGAATTTAATAAATACATTTAAACATATGTTATAGCATGCTGTATATTTATACGTATGATACCAATACTGTTTTTACAGTGTATTGAATGATATAGGCGACACCTCAAGATCCTTCAAGTGACGCTGTTTCTGCTTAATTCCACCAAATGAAATTCAGGTTTAGGGAAATGAACGAAGCTTTCTGATACCTGTGTGACCTTGACTGTTAAAATGGATGCAAGGAAATAGCTAATTTAAATATTAAATGAGTAACCAAATAATGTTAAAGGGGGAAAATACTATGAGTCAGCAGGCTGATGATATTAGGCAGTACCAATCAAAACTCACAGGAATATCTTTGGAATAAAATTTATAGATCATACTATTTTGGAAAGCCAATTGCCCATAGTTAATTTTTTTTTAATTTCATAATCTTGATTTGTACATATATTTATGTATGCATACTTTATTTAAATCTAAAATGAACAAAGTAAAAGCATACGCCCACAAACGAATTTTTTGTTCTTGCAGTTTTATAGAGATGTGCAAGAAAACCTATTCAACCCCCACCCCATGTCTTTTACATGGCCTCAATTAGCCCGTCTACACTCTGTCTCAGAACCACTATATATATGTACATATATGATAATGCAATACCTTTATTAATTGTGTCATAGTGTCTATATATTTTAAAGTAATATACTTAGAAATACATTGCACCGTGAATGTATATATGTAGGCCTGTATACACGTATAATACTCATATAATTTAATTACTTTGTTTTTACATAAAACATTTTTTGTGTTTATCTATATATAGGAAAATATGCACGTGCTTATATTTACATGCAAGTAAATGAAAGTTACCTATAAGAAAATATGCATGCATGTATATATATTAGCCTACCTTATATAGAAATTTTAATGCACAAAAAAACCCTATATTTTTAAGTGAAATCAAATTTGCAGTGAGAATCAACGCTTTCGACCATAAAGATGTGCAATGACTTATTTCGGTAGATAGGATTATTCAGGTTATGTAGGATAATGCCAGCCAAATGTTAAATCACAAATACAAGGATCAAAACAACTGTCGTATAATGCCTTGCATGTTTAAAGTCGTTTTGAAGTGCTGTTTTTAAATACAGGATTGATTCAAAGCAGTTTAGAGTGTATTGTCATTGGAGTCCATGTTTGGAGCGAGTGGGGTTATTTCAGCCCACCTAAAACAACTGCAGAAAATAAGGAAGCCGATCTGATTCTTGCTGTGTGCCGTTTCGCCGCTCAGAAACATGCAGACTACCGCATAAGTGTCTTCCGCCTATTTTTCCATTCATTCCTGTATAAAAGCAAACAGGGGCGACTCGCTTTAACTGTCCTGCTCTTCACCAAAAGCTCTTTTCCTCTCCCTCTCTCTGTTTCTCGCGCGCGCTCGCTCTTTCTCGTTCAAGCCCTTTTCCCCCTCCAGTACTTTTTCCTGCCCCTCTCTATTTATGAAAACGTCACTTCAAGTCCCTCCCTGTTTGAATCTCATTAGTTTTTTTTTCTTGTGTGTTTCTCCCTGTCAATAATCCCGAATCCAGACTCTCTCTATTTCCATCCCTCTCTATCTGTCAATCAGCGCCGCCTTTGAACTGAAAACCACTCCGACCAACTTCAACTCCCTCAATCCGAGCGCCTCAGCTCCGTCTCCGGCTTCTGTTTCTGCCAAGATTGCCCTCTTCTTTTTGAGTTTTGAACACTCACCCAGCCAAACGCCACTGCGAGTCCCTAAACTTAAAACTCGGGATTCGGGGATCACACCAAGATCAAGGGTTTAAAAACTTTTGGGTGTTTTTGGCCCCCCGCAAAATTAGCGCTCCTCGGGAAAAATGCCGCAGCTGAACGGCGGTGGAGGGGACGATCTGGGTGCGAACGATGAAATGATTTCCTTCAAAGACGAAGGCGAGCAGGAGGAAAAGATTTCGGAGAACTCCTCAGCAGAAAGGGATTTAGCAGATGTCAAGTCTTCTCTCGTAAACGAGTCGGAAACGAATCAAAACAGCTCTTCGGATTCCGAGGTAAGTGACAAATAACCGCGAATCCGCGACTTGTCCCCAACTTTACATGCACTTTTCTTGTTTAAACACGCTGCTAACTAGCTAACGATCTCCTCGCTGTGATTATTCAATGCATTCCCTGTGTTTCGTTGCATTTCAAGGCGGAAAGACGGCCTCCGCCTAGATCTGAAAGTTTCAGAGACAAAACAAGAGAAAGTTTAGAGGAGGGTGAGTGCTTGTTTTCTCAAAATCATCTTTTTGCAGAGGACAACAACACGGTGCCTCGGTCCCGTTTGCTTCTGCACATACCTACAAAGTTTTTTCTCTCTTTTTTGGGAATGTAACTTAAACTAAAAGTTTTCCTCTTTTCCCCCCCGCCATGTTAGCTGCGAAAAGGCAAGATGGAGGGCTGTTCAAGAGCCCACCGTACCCGGGCTATCCATTTATAATGATTCCCGACCTCACGAGCCCGTACCTCCCGAACGGATCGCTCTCACCCACCGCGCGCACAGTAAGTGTTTTTAACGTGTTTCTGCAGCCACATGCACGTAGCTAAAGCACCACGTCCATGTTTAGGGATTGCTTCGGTCGGCTCGTGAACTTCTGCCACACTTCACTCCTCACTGTACAGTGGCATGCCGTTCCCGCGGATCCGCTGTCGCTCTGAACGAACGCTGCCCGCGAGCGGCGAGAACAGTGGAACGCGCAATTGTGCTTTCATGACGTTCACAAACACACGGCCAGTGCAACTTTTAAATCCCGTTGTTATATTTTCTCCTCATTTCCCACGGCTATGTGTGCGTACTTGGCATGTCACCTTTGCCTTAGATCCTGCTTTCTACAGTGTTATTTATTTTAATCGCCTGTGTGCTTGAATAAGCGGTGGATTAGCTCGTTTGATTTACAGTAGCGTGTGTTCCGGAATTTCTAAAACCGAAATGTGCAAAAATGTTTGATGTCTTGTTATTACTATCGTTATTATCGTGGTTATGAATTCTGTTATTCTAAAGCATCTAACCCTCGAAAATTAAGATGCCACGTTTAATTGCAACCTTAATATTTGAAAGATAAAAATTAAATTAGTGCCACAGTTACAGTCTGCGCGGTTTGTGCCACTTTGAATTGAATTACTGCTAAAGAAAATCGAGTAGAAATGATTTAAACGAATGTGCTGTTATGACATGAGGATGAAAACATTTTTACAGTGTGCCACCTTATCTGAGCTAATTTATCAGAGCTTAACATAATACCGCTCGTGTTATTTAAAGAATGCAATGCACATAAATGTTATTCCCAAAGAGCATCATGGGAAATGTTTATGGTAATTAGTGAAAGGCAGTCAATGAATTTGTGATCGTCAGAATGAAAGCACAATATTTCTCGTTCCAACGCAGTGTGCAGTAAAATATTAGTGTCAGAATTGTTTTGAAATTAAATAAACATTTGCTTTGAATTCACATTAAATATAATGTATTTTATGTGTACTATAACATTTTGTCATGGCATGATGGACTTCCTATTTAGAGCATGCATAATGTTGAATAACACGTACTGAGAATAGGTGCTTAATATTTCAGTGCAAATGCATAGTTATGCATATTTGTCCAGCACTTTTCCTGGCACCAGAAAGAATTAATGTTGATTTAGTAGGTTCATATTTTTATTCACAACTGATATTTTATAAATACTGCAAAAAATATAATTGCTGTAGATATAGCATAATAAGCATAGATAAATTGTGCTGTAGGATCTTGCTGTCAGATTTTCATAATCAGCTCTAGGCTTAATCTGAAACGCGAAGGTACGCTTTATGACAATGACATGTGGTGTAGCCTGAAATTAAGTAAATGACTACCTTCAAAATGCACTGCTCTGAAATTGTGGATTTAACTCCAGGTATTTTAAAGGCATTCTGCTGTTTCTAGTATCAGTGAGACATTTTTGTAGAAACATCTCTGGCTGTTTGTGTTTGTCGTAGGATATTGCGTGCATCCCAAAACATGCATTTTTGCCAAATCTGTTCTTCACGTGCTGATAATTTCGATCCTGGGGTAAATGCACATTAGAAACCTTCCCATATAAATAAAAGGAACAGAAAATTCTGCAAGCATCAGTATGGCTACTGCAGATGTGCGTTTGAAGGAAACGTTTGACATACAGTATAGCAGGTTGTGAAGAATCCCAGAGATGCTGTTACCAGAGTTCATAGTCTGATAGTTCCTCTCCCTGCTGGGATGGAGCCCTGTCTAAATCGCTGGCTTATTCATTTTTGTCTACCGAGAATATATTTAGCGATCTCTCACGGAAGTAGGATCATTGTGTGATATCTTTCCCTATACGTGGGAGTCAGTCCAGGTCTGTGCTGACCCCCTAGCCTAAATATTATACCTATAAATATAGCCAATTTCTTTATACTTTATATATGTTGTAATGTTTGATCTCTTACTGTAACCAGGCCTACAGATCTCAGTCTTTGACATGGTGCTGTAGCCCTTCACCCCGCTTCTTTGCCACGAGGTCTGCTACCTATGAGCTGCCTGGGCGTCCGACCCACACCGCTTTGAAGTTGAAAGCCGTTGTATTCATAAACGCATTACTTAAGTAGAGGATAAATAATTCACCTGAGCATCGATTAGCTGTCGCTCCGTTTAACAAATGTACGGGGCTTGTTGGGCTTAGCTGCCGATGATTTGCTTTTTGGCATTTTTAAAAAATTGTATTTTATCTTGTATTTTTATTAATTGCGTTAATCTTTAATTAATTGCGTTTATGTGCGTTTTATGGATTTATTGATCAGTGTTTAGTTTTCAGGATTATTTTGCTACTGCCTTTATTATTTAATCATAAGCTTTCAGGGAAGAGAGAGATGTGATTAAATAAAATACATATTATTTAATTTACACAGACCTTCGTGTGTCAGCTGAATTATCCTCTTGCAATAGTGATGAAATGCTTTTCCTCTAGTGTGTGTTTGACTGAAGGGAGAGAGCGAGTTTAATTCGCCTGACCTCTGAGAGCTGTAATAACGGGAGTTTGTATTTCCAACCACCTCAATCGGAAAAAGCTTCACGTTGATTTTGTAGCAATTAGCAATTTGCCGTGACGTTTTGCCGACAATGCCTGGATCCTTCCCTCACTATAAACCGCAGACAATAGCCACTCTTCCCCCTTTCATCGAGAGCAGTTTGTGTGTCGGACACACGGCTGCGGACACACTCTACGTGTGTGTTGTAGTTGAAAAGGAGCTGGGTTAACTGGGTGGCTGTAGGCTAAAATCGCACCTCAACAGGTCTGTGGAGAGGGGAAAGTGAGGTAGAGCAGAGGTCTGGCAGGGGGCTTTATGCCCGTAAATCCGCTGGGTTTATTTACTGCCTCTCTGACTTATGAATGTTAAGATATTTGACGCCACCCCTGGCCCCATAATTCCTCAGGCCTGCAGACTTTTGGCAGAGGTTTCAGGTTTCAACGTATAATTATGCGTAGTTTAAAAAAGGAACATAATATAAAAAAAGACAAACTTGCAACACCCAAATGCACTCTGCACTATTTAGAGCAAATAGAAGGAGATGCATGGCGAATTTTTTTTATGTACTATTTGATCTAGAAATTTTCAAATTGCATTTGTGTAATTAATTGTTGTTTTTTTCTGAAGATGTGTTCAACCCTACATGTACATATTTTAATAAACCATGGCTGAATCTTTTTAGGCTGAGCCGTCAGTAACAATGCTTTATTGTATGGATTATGCGTGTTGAATAGCATGAGGTGCAGGAGATAGTTTAATGCGGATTTACAGGGATAGACTCATACCTTATCAAATTGGCTTTACATGTTAATGGCCCCTAATTGCTATCCGCAGGGAGTTCACCGAGCTACGCGCTCGCGTTTTGTGCCGCGCTCCACAAAATACACTCCCAGTTTATTTAGAAGGTTGCCATCCTTTTGTTTTGCAAATCACTTTTGTTTACAAAGAATGGCGGAAGCAAGACTCTTTTTCTCTCCCTCCGCCACTCTTTCCTTCTCCTCCGTGTCTTTTTTTTCTCCTCCTCCCATCCTACACGCGCAAAAAAAAAAAAAAAAAACCCTAACCAAACGGTTTCTGTTTGCTGGGGCTTGATAAACACCCATAAAAAAGTGCAATCTGTTTTGGATTTGTGCAAGTTAAGTTGGGGAGCAAAGTTTGGCACCATTAAACCGAAAGCAGGGCCTGTGAGACATTAGCGGCGCGCAGCACATTCTCAGGGCTTAATTAGTCCAAACTGTAATTGTTCATGGTCTGCCAATAGGAGTAATGCTCAGGAAGAGTGGAGTTGCACTAAATCGGCCCATGGTTTTTAAAACAATAAATCACTCGCATATTTGTGTCGTGATTCAGATAGAGTCCCGACCTCTCCCATCTCGACATGTGGTAAATTGTAAAGTCAATGAATCGCAGATGTGGGTGGGGGGGTCGAAGGGGGTGGGCCGTGAAAGAGTACAGTACGGTTTTGTTAGTGCTTGGTAAATGAATGGAAAAGATTTGTGCTGTAAATATTTACTGAGATTTTTTTTTCTGCTTGCTGGGCTCAATTGTCTTCCGTTGATGATTTTGGCAGGCTGCTTTCTATGATCGTGTGTGATAATAACCTGGTGCTTTTTTTTCTTTTCTTTTTCTCCCCTGAGAACGCTGGCGTTTTTTTAAAGGTGTACACAACGTTCTGCACTAGTTCAATAGTTAATGAACGTTTCTTGTTCGGATGTGGGCTGTTGAGAATTTCGTAATCGCATCGCAAATAAATAGAAATAGTCCATTTTTTCCAATTTGATTGGTTGTGATTTAGACTTCTGACTTTTTCTTGATTCATTTCCATTGCATTTGTTTTTAAAGCTGCAAACGCAATCCTGTCCTGTAACTGATAAATGGGAAACTCTGTTGTAAATTCTGCGTCTCATGGAGATGCATTGGCTTAACAGCTGTGTGTTGTTGACCCCACCCCTCACCTCTCTCCTCTTCACCATTTATTTCCATGCACAAAGATCAACACAAAGATCGTACTGTACGTCTGGAATGCAACTTTTGTCATCTGTTAAATATAGTCCTGCTGCTGGCCTACACTTTGAGGGGCTCCTGAAACATGGAAATGAAATTACTCTTACTGTCTCTGTGCACATGCACCGTCTGCAGGCCCGTGCAGCTGTATGATAGCTGCGTGTGAATTCTTAAACGACAGGAAGATTTTCCTGTGTGTGATGGGGGTTGTTGAGTCAAGGACTGTTTAAGAAGACCTTTAATATTGATTAATTGCAAGCGCAAGAAAATGTCCAAATCTGCAAAAGTTCTTTCTATCTTTGCCAAATATTTAGATGATTTGGCAGATTGCTTCATTTTCAATTTTAATAAACAAATAAATGAATAAGTAATTAGGTGTTAAAAGAGCCAGCATTTTTTGGTTACGATACAAACTGTTTCGCTTTATGTCAAAGCTGTGAAATTTGCACACATTTGCATAGATTTAGTTTCATCTGCAGTAAACTAAAGAAAGTCTTCAAGAAAGAATCAGATTGTTAGATCATAAAATATTTGATAAATGCAACTCTTTGATCTGTAATGTGATATATGTGATATATGTCTATACAAGGGCTTTATTGAAATATTTTAAAAATCACTTTTTGTATTGGCACATACCTTAACATCCTGGCTTTAAAAAGCTATTGAATATTTGAGTTATTGCCCAGGGAAAAAAGGAGATGCATTTCATTAGATGCATTTCCTTTTATTTTCAGGAAAATGCTATAAAGCACAATAATAAAACAATTTGTAAAAATGTAAATTGGTAACATACAAAGATATAATATATTTGTAATTTGTGCATTTGTATAATTTACAAATGCACAAAAAAAATGCACTTTTCCCCCACTTTTCCTAAATGTATGCTGGTGTAGTTTTATCGTGCTCACACAAAATATGATAAAAGAGTTTTCAAAATATCACATAAATGTTATATAGAAATATTATGTAAATGCTATAAAATATTTATATATATATATATATATATATATAGTATTAGAACATATATGTAATCAGAATATTTTTGGTATATCTGCTCTAAAGGAATGTTTTAGAGGAGTTTATATTGTGCACTATGCCGGACTGTAGTGGGGGATTAGGAAAAGCGGGAAAAAGCGGGGTCGATTTGCCCGCCGTGCATAGTGGGGGATATGGAAGACGGAGAGGAGGGAGATGCACAAAGACAGTCTGAATAGGGCGCATAATTGCTGCTAATGTGGGGGCAATGAGAGTGGCGACAGTTCCTGGTTAGATGTCCAAACAATAGAGCCCCCAGGCCTCACATTTATCTACTAAGAAAAAAAAATGAAGGAAAGAAAAAAACACAGCAGGGACTGAAAAACGACAAGGAGGAGGTGACAAGTTTATAGTCATGTTTGATGGACAGGCCATGTGTGTGGCATTCCCCCCCACTTTTTTTAAAAACTTTTTTAATGAATCAGTTATTAATGCTTCCTGATTCCTGCCTCGTCATCAAAATGTCGGCTGGAAGTTCTCCAGCATAGAGGCTTGGGTGACGCTGGTGGAATTTGGTTGCACTGGGCTTTTGTTTGGATTGGAACGTGCTCGGGTTGGGCCAAAGTGCACACACATGCTCTCTGGAGCTGCCATCTGACTTGTATGCTTAATGATAGGAGTGCACAAGTTTCCAGTGAAAGAGCATTTTGTCTTTTTTACTGCGTATCATTCATTATCAGACTTTAAAACATAATGATCTGCGTTGTCATACGTCATATGGACCTCTAGTGCAGTACAGAAAATACAATGACATCAGACTGTGGTAAATATTCTCCCATGATAAAAAGCCTGATAGAATGACCATCACTGTCTTCTCACAGGACATCTGTCACTGGCGTACATTTTCAGAAAACAAATAAAAACCTATCTGTGTCTATTTTTAAATATGAAAGTAGGACAAAGTTATCTTCATTAAGGCATGAAGCTTCTAAAAAAAGATGAGGCCTGACCAGTCACCGTTTTGCTTCAGTGTTTATTATTCCATCTTGTGAAATGTTTCTCTTTGATAAGGAAGTGAGCAAATTCAGTGACACGCCGACTAGTTTGTCTCCTAGCTCTGATTGCAAAATGAGATTCTATAATGTTGCATTGCAGATGGTGAAATCCTGTTTACTTCAATAATCTGCATTAATTCCTGTAGATATGTCGGGAGCGTTTTGTATGGGTAAAGCACATAATTGAGAAAGTAATAGGTGATAAAACTCAGCCCATGTATTTTTAATCTTCTAATTAAACTTTTAATTGCCAAGGGATAAGCTCTGAGCAGGGCCCGAGTGTGTGCGTGTGCGTGGATGCGCGTGTGCTTGTCTGTTCGCTAATGAGTTTATTGCATGCTTGTTTCTAGCAAAGGTACTGCATTCAGAACTGAACAAAAGGTGAAGGAGATTTTCTACCAGGGTAAAAAAGGAATTAATCCACTAATCAGGGTTTATATTAAGATTAGAGGTTCAACAGGCCGATATTTGCATGCTTTATGAGAGATACGTGCTTTATGAACTTTATAAACCACGTATTTAAGGGGTTTTTTGGTACAGATCTTCCTGACTATCAGAAGATAACCCTCCCCTGCGTTAAATAATGAGTGTTCAATGGTGTTCCTGGAGCCTTACATTATGCTGTTTTACTGGCCAAATCCTGATGAATGGCCGTCAAACAGTATAGATAATATTTCAGCTGATTAGCAATGTGCTTGTCACATGGCTGTATACCAGTTTTGTCTTGTTGATGTGTCTGAGGACAAATCTCACATTGAGACTCGCATCAAATTAGAGGGAATTGTCTACACCTCCGGCAAGCACATAAAATGTTTTTATCGCAGACCGAAGGAAATGTTGGTTTGTTTGTTTGTACATCTTCACCCTTAAGGATTAGCCTGGATCAACTGTCGCTGGCTACATCTCATTAGAGGACGGTGTGAACACTCAGTATGGTCGATTCCAAAATGCGGGGAATTGACTTCCCTCGCTGAACGAATTGTCAATTGCATTGTGAGCGAGGGGTGTAATTGAATGGAGGTGTATCTTTGGCCGGCTGCCCCTAGGGCTCCGTGAGTCTGATCATTGTTAGCCAGAGGTGGCAGATGTGGTTTCTGATTGCAACCAGTGTCCTTTCACAGTGTTAAGATCTGAACACTGACATAGAGGAGGTGTAATTCAGAAGCCCTCCGAGTTAAATAGAGATGATGCCTGCTTGCCAGTCATAGTGAATAGTGATCTCTCTCCGCCGGCTATCTGCTGAACGGAAAGATTTAGTGATGAGTAGGAGTGATTTATAAGGAAAGAGAGTTTAATCCTGACCTGGAGCTGTTTTCTTTGGCCAGCAATCAGTTTAAGCGAGGCTGGTATGGAATAGGTAAGCGACAGCGGCGGCGTGACGTTGTCTAGATGCCCTTTAGAACCGGCAGTTTTTCTTTATCTTCAGCTTTACAGCACCTGTATCTTTATGGGCCGTCACGCTTTTGCATTTTTCAAATATCAATAAAGATAAATTGCTTGCTTTGTCATAGCATGGGGCGTCGAAGTAAAAGATTTCAGGTCACTGAGGGAAAGAATGATCCAGCGTTTGAGAACTCTGTTGAGATCCATGAAAGCTTCAAACTCAACAACGATGTGGAGGCCTTGACTTCTCTGAGGTTCCTTTCTTTATGTTGAATGATGTATGTGATGATGTTTCTTAACTCTTTGTGCTGTCTTACGGCATGAGAGGCTAAGGCGGGAAATGTTTGAGCAGGAGTCTGTATAGTGGATTGTCTAAGCCCAGATCTTAAGGTCTATGGGGAAGGAAGTCCCACAGTGTTTACATAGCCCAATTGTCCTGTGGGCCCTGGAGTGTCTAATGCACTACTGTTCAAACACTTGTGAGTGCACAGATGACCCCTGCAGTTGCCTTCAACACAAGTGCTTTGTCGGTCTTATAGAGTATGCATCTGTTTATGTGTCTGAAAATTGTGTTTGCTAGCGCCTAGTGGTTTGGATGAGTAGTATTGAAAAGCAGAAGCGCTTTATTCATCTCGGTAGGCAGGATGGCAGATTGGGGGGGTGGGGGGGATGTAGCAGATACCCCTATTCCTCCATCAAACCTTGCCAGACATTGACATACGGGGAAGTCATCGCACTAATTGTTGTTTGAATTACCTGTTATGATCCAATGACAAATCTTCTCCTCTCCTGCCATTGGAGCAGAAAATGTAGCCTGGATTGGCATGATGTTAGCAAGTGTGTAAACCGTGCTTCAACAAGATGGATAAATGCAATTATTGGCTAGGCCAGGAGAGGGAAAATCCATTTAAAGCCTGAAACGCTAACCAGGGGCCGTGGTTAATTCATTTGGCCAATTTGTGGGTGATGTACGAGTGTCGTGGCACATTAGTCAAGGAGAGTGTGTGTGTGTGTATGTTATTGGGGGTGTTTCGTTGGAGCTGTCTCCTTGAAGCCCCTCCTTCTTCCCAACAGCCTTTCCTCCCCCTGTCATTTCAGTGGATAATACAAATGGGCCATGAGCTCTCAAATGACAAAAAGATGCACTGAGAGCAAAAGAGGAGGATTGCAGTTCAAATGAGCCGGGAAGAGGGCCACGCTCCGTAAGGCGGCTCACCGAACGTGGCCTAACACACCCCCAGAGTCTTCAATCATGACTAGTCAACCAACTAAATCGCTCAGGGTGTGAGGAAGCAGTACTGGGTCAGAAGCGTAGTCATGCCAAAGTAGGGCCCTCATTGACCTAGCTTGACTCTGACATTCTTCCTGAACTCTCCTCGGTTTACAATTAGGTTACAATTACCGTATAAAAACTGCTATTTACTTGAGGCACGCAAATCTGAGGCTACTGTGATGGGCAGCTCGCCATCACCTCTGCATGCCTATTTCCGCCCATCTCATTATCCTTCTGAAGGGCATGACAGTATTGAGCAATCATTTGAAGAGGACTGTTGTCTTCCCCTTAATAACGGCAAACAGAAAGTCCCTCCATCTGGTGACTTTTTCTTTTTGTTACTTCGTTTGGGAAAACAAGAGTTCCTCTCCTGAGGGATGTCATCTGTCTGGCTCAGACACTATTGATTTAGTGCGAATGAATATCCTCTACTCCATTAATGTAAAGTCTCGTTGGTGAGAAACCACTTGACGGTTACGCAAGATTTGTGGTATGCAAACACGGTGGTCACAGCCTGGGGAACTCTGTGAGGAAAAAGGCATCGGTTTACAGAGCTCGGCCGCAGATTGAACCAAAGTCTTTTATCAACACAGAGAGCAAAGGGAAGATTTTAAAAGCAGAAAGGTGTGTGGGTGCCCTCTTGCCCAAGACTCTGCGCTTGGGTGGTTGAGGACATGAAGAAGGTTTTAGATCTGGTCACCTGACTGTGTGCTTCTCAGGCTGTGAGGTCAGGAAATCAGAGCCGGCAGGGAGGCAGCTGGCCCTGTGCCTTTCTCACAGCTGCTGTGCGGCCTTACACACTCGTATACTCAACTCACTTGCCTCTGGGACCGGACTCCAGGAGTGCAACCGCACACTTGAGGAGAACCACTCATGTTGCTTTTTGTGGTCAGATCTTACTGATGCTGCTTAAGTATGTGCAAATTTTATGTTGACAGTCATTTGGTTGCTTCTGTCTTATTACAGAATGGATAACCAGGGACGCTTTGCTGGACGTGACCGCTGTTCCCTGGAGCTCTGTGGCTATTTTCAAAAACCCCTCATTTCGGTAGCATCTACGTTAGTAATTTCCGACTTCCTCCGGACTGCAGAAGAGAAATTATGATTAATCCCACTGAGTACATTTCAGAAACCCCTTCTTTTTAGGCACATTGGTTGGAATCTGAAGTTCCTTTTTGCAGTGCTCTTGACGTCCTCTTCCAGCTTGGTATCTACCGCGTCTTCACACAAGAGAAACTGCAGGCAGCGGCCCATTGACTGATAGTCAGGAAAGGATTAAAACAAACAGCTTGGAAGTTTTGTGGGTGCTGCTTGGATCACTTTACAGCAACAGACATGCCTCTAGACACAACTGCTCCGGTTTGTAGGGAAGCTGCCAGTCTTATCAGGTCCAAACAGAGGACAAGTATTTTAAACAGCCATTCTATATGAACTAATTTGAGCTGGGCTTAAAATAATTGGATTTTGTGACCAAGTTGTTGTCTTAAGCCATGACCCTGTGCCCCCTGTCTTATGGTAGCTAAGAAGCAATAATTAAAACCCTAAGTCTGGGAGAGCAAAGACGTAATTCTGCCTTCGCCTCGTTGTGTTTTATGAAATGGAAAATGTTAGTGTTACGTTATGGTGTGGCTTGTGCCCCAATGGTTAAATGTAGATTTACTGCTCCAGCGTTGGGCCGAGGAGCTGTTCCCATCTGCGGCACAAAGTCTAGCCACCCAGCATGGAATACGACACCCTGGGGCCCAGCCAGAACATGCACCAATCAGACATACATTAACACCAAGCAACACAACAGGTGAGCAACCAGGCCCTGCTGCAAGCCAAGAATACAGGCTCCAAATATTTTTATTGACTTTCTTAAGGGCCATGGCTTATTTAGTCATGACTCCGACTGAGTTGGGAGTTTTGTATTAGTTCTGTCAAAAATTTTATTGGAATTGTTTGTTTATTGGCACCGAGGTGCGTCTCTTTCCCAAACGATGTCGCAAGCTGTAATTTATGTTGAGGGACTGATTGGGAGATTGCATAGTTTAACGCTTGGGGTGCTGTGGTCTGGGACTTTGGAAGAGGCGACCGCTAATTGTTGACAGAAGCCATGGGCAGAGGAAAAGAAGAGGGAGAGACAGACAGAAAGAAAGTGCGGGTGAGCGAGCGGGAGAGAAAGAATGAATGGGCTCTGGCAGCAAGGTTGTGGACTGAAGCTCAGTGTTTGGTTTTCAGGAAAGAGTGGATTCTTGGGATGTTCCCCAAAGACAAACGGCGGTGCTGAGCAAAGCCCATAAACCAAACACGCTCCCTCTTTTAAGAAAAGAACTCTCGTCACTTCTCAATTGTGCTTGTTATGTGGTTTACCAAACCAAGTTGGTTGGAAATGACTTGTCCGGTAGAGGAATCGTGTTTTTTTTGTTTTTCCACAACGGATAATAAGGGTCTACGTTTGCTCGCACTGATTAGAATATTATTCGTTTAAAACAGACCCGACTTTCCACTTCCCGTCTTCACGCCGTCTTGATCTCTGTCACAGATGCTCGACAGGAGGGCACATCTGCTTTCGCTAGCTTCTTGTGCAAATCCCGCTCAGCGGTGTTGTTGTGTTTTGCTATAATTTAGCAAATAACATCAGTAATGATTCAATTGGGCATAAAGTCATTGGGTGACGGCCTGTTTGCCATCTGTCTGATAGGATTACTGTTTCTGTGTAATTAAAAGTGTGACCCCGTGGGGAGGATGGTGGAAGGCACGAGGCTGAGTGGTACACCCGCTAAAAAGAGGAGGAGGAGGAGGAGGAGGGGCGGCCTCAGTTCAGCACTAAAGATAGTAGGCGCAACAGAGCGCTGCAGAAGTGCCAAGCTCTTTACATGGATGTGCACATGTGTGTCAAACACCTGGCTCGTTTAACTTCAATTTAGTTGGGTAGAGCAGACACCCAAAGTCTGAGTGATCCCTGTGTGCATGCAGTGTGTCGGAGAGAGGTGGGGATGCGGGCTCCTGCTTTTACTCTGATTTCACCTGGGGTTTTGTTTGGACTCTTGAGCCTCAGTTTCTCTTGGACACTTTCCAGAGACTACAAGCCTGGCTTTTTTCAAGACTCCCTCAGAACTGAAGTGAAAGGCCCTGGTCAGGCCTGGAATTGGATTTCAGATTTGATCTGGTTGTGCATAGTAAACAGAACATTAAAGGCAAGAACATGCTACCTAATGAGTGGATGTGTGTCTGGGTGTGTTTGAGTGATGCTTCCCTGTCACTGCCCAAATCAACATAATCTTTGTTTCTCTTGTATCTTTATACATATTAATACATATACTACATGAATTAATGTTTTGTTTTTGTAAAAATATGAATATTTAAGGTTGCAGATAATTAATAATATTAATATTAATAATAGTATAGCTATAATGAAATAAGTTGCTTAAATCGTAAGATTTTTGTTAAAGAATAAAAGTAAAATATATAGTCTAGTATAAAAGTAAAGTACATCTATGTCTCTCCTATATTCATACACAAACAGGATGTGGGACTAAGAGACATTAGAAAAGTAACCAGAAAAGACAGGATGGCGCGTCTCGATCATTTCATCCACCAGAAAAGTAAAGTTTGGTGAAGAAAAGTGCTCAAACAAACAAAAATAACTGGCTTAATTAGCATGGCAGGCTATGGCGCTGACTCTGTGTGGTTGACCGGGCATGACCGAGGTGGCACTGGCCATGGGCATAGTGCCAAACGCACAGGGAAATTACAGGGTGCCCAGGCAATAAATAGAGCCTGTGCTGCCTCCCTCTCATATTTCGCAATATCTCTAGCATAGCTACATATTTGAGCGAGCAATAACCCTTGGCCTGTTTTGTGTCCCCCCCCTTCCACTTCATTCTTTCTCTGCTTTTCTCATACAGCCTTTTTATTTCTGCCTTTTAGACCTTTTCTTACTTTCTCCTCCCCTGCCATTCTGTCTTTTTGTCTCCTCCCAGTGTGCACTCTGATTACCTCTCCAAACTGGCAATAAGTTGATTGCTTTACAGAGATGATGTAAGCCCTTGCCCTAGGGTACATCAGGTTGGCTTTCGCCTGCTTTATCTTGTAAAGCCTAAATTAACAGCTGGTTTGGTTTGAGTTCTTCTGGATCTGACTAAAGGATTAGGCTTCGTTCTCATGTGAGTCAATCTGGTTTGATTTATTGCAGGTCTATCAAAAAAGATCAATGGAGGCCCTTTTGAAAGTAAATCCTTAATCTCTCTTTGCACTTACGTGTCATCATTGTGAGTTTTCTCTCCCTCTCTCTCTCCCTCGTTCTCATTCCCTGCCTGTCTTCCTGCTCTCTTTTCTCCTCTCTTTTTTTTTTCTCATCTCGGGAACACGGTGATCAGGAATGTCAGTGGTATTTTGTTGTTATACGGGATGGATTTTTTTGCTCTCATTAGCTGTCGATCACCGTAGCTCAAATTGAAGCCCAGCTTTGCCGGCGCAGGCCTCGGCGGTGGCTTGCAGCATATTTTTATCGCAGCGCAAGTCTACCTGTACGTGTCTACACATCCAAATGGCCACGAAACCTAAGGTTGAATACAAGTGTAGTCAGTTTAAAGCAAGGGGCCCTTGTTTTTATTCGTTCATTTACAGGAGTACCTTGCAATCAGATTGGTCAGCAGTTTGAATCACAGCATAATTTTATTCATAGGGAAATTAATGTAAAGTTAAGTCCTGTATAAGAACGCCCAGGCCTCCACACAATGCATTTTAGAATCGTGACGTTTCTAGGTGGTGCAGTGGCCAAAGGTGCCCGGCTGGCGCGAATTTGCATAATGACAAGAAGCGCAGCAGCCCTCGGATGACCTGGAAAGTGAAACAGGATCTGCTTATCTTAACATTCCTCCCCTCTCATTCCCACTTTCTTTCACTTGTTCCCTCTTTCTCCCATTCTTTTAACAACAGGCCTATTATCCACACTCATTTTTGTTCCCTCCCTCTCAAGGCCATGACTCTTAAAGAATCTTGTGCTGGAGCAGAGACACTGGCATGGCCTGACTGATGGGGAGCCACACACACACTGACCTACTATGACCGGTAACGGTGGTCAGACAGTATCTGTGTGTCCACTTGAAAAAAGGATCACGTATGCTGTTTTCAAACACAGGTGAAGGGGAATGAGTAAAACGGGCAGTATTGCAGAGCAGTAGAAATGATGCTATTGTGAGTAATTGAGAATTTAAGGTCCAGAGAAAATGTGTCTTTTTCGTTTCCTCATTAAGTGGTTTTGTACCAAATGGCACACTTGTGATCTCAAGGACCTGCAAAGCTGCATGTAAAAGTCCTCAAAACTGTAGGGTGTCCTAGAGTTATTTTATGTTTGAGAAGGATCTGTTTAGTTAATGAGTTCATTCATTTTGTTGATTTCAATGAACCTGAATAAAAAGAAAAAGTCACTCAAGTGTTCACAGTCCTTGCGTCAATTTTTAAAAAGTGAAATTTATATCGAGTCAAAAACAATGCACTAAAGATGTTTATAAATCAATAAATTACAAAAATAAATAAAATAAATTTGTTTACACAGCATAATTGCATTATTTTCTTATAAGTGTCATTAATATTTGATAACCTATTACAGATATTTTCAAGTAAATATTTAGTTTCACGTTTTTGTAAAACCCCTTTAAAAAGAAAAGTTTTAGGCATGTCAGACATCGCTATTCCTGCAGCGTTTCTTCTGTTTTCAGTACCGTCCCCCGCTCATTCTTTACAGACTCAAATATTGTGTGCTGTGGTGTGTGCGATTCTGCATGTGTGTGTGTGTGTGGTGCTGAGAAAAGCTCAGGCAGATCGATGTCAAGTTCAGGTGTGTCCTCCTCCCTGGCTGGCAGAGCAGGGCCGAGGGGCCGAGCAGGCAGGAGGGAGGGAGGGAATTGACAGGGTACGTGGGAAGGAAGGGCTCGCTGTCAGCCAGACAGACCTCTTAATCCTATAGCCCTGGGGAAAGGGTGTGTGTGCATGCATGTGTAGACCTATATCGGTGCGTGCAAAATTTTCAAGCAGGGGATAGTTGACCTAAACACCTGAGCTTGAGCCTATTGTATCCATATGTGCGGGTCTTGTGCCTGTCTTTGTGTCAGTTTGTGAAGGACAGCGTTTTATACGGCCAGCGTTTGCTGTCTTGTTGTATATTTATGCGAGTATGACACAATGTGTGTGAGGGAAAGGGGGTGGAGTAGTAGATCTGTCAGTGAGGTATCATACACATTTTGGGCCCATAAGCCTTAGCTTTCCTCTTGGCACGCCCTCATTGTTTTTAACACTTCACTGTAAAAAAAATCCAGAAAGGAGTGATTGCATCACCTCGGAGTTCGTTAAAGCATAGCACACTATTTAGCCACATTCCATACAAGCCTGCTGTCTCTAGCTTGCATTCCCACCCTCTCTCTCTCTCTCTCTCTCTCTTTTTGGCATAGACTTTTGCATATATCACGGGCTGCCAGGCTAAGAGCCTGGGACTTCCCCACGCCACACTCCAAGCCTTTGATCCCTTGCTTTGGAGGTAACATCAAAAGGAGAGGCATAGAAAGGCAGCTACTACTGTGAAGTTCAATGTTCAACTTGATGGCTTGGCTGAGGGCTTTTTTTTCTGTACTGCTTCCCCCAGCTGACAAAAACACACAGTTTGTAGCCCAGGCTTTTTTTTCCAGTGCGTGTTAACCTTTATAGAACACATCTGTAAAAAAACAAAACCCACCCCCAAAACCATATAAATCTGCATGTCCGTGTCTTGCAGCCTTGCATGAAGGAGGCTTTGGAAATGGAGCCGGAGCATTGTTAACTCAGCGTTGCAATGAGTTGCATCAAGTAAACGAGTAGATTGGAGAGAGGATACGAGGCAGAGAAGCCAGCTTCATGCAAGTTCAGGTGCACACGTCATCATCAACTGTCGGAGTCTGTTATGGGCTGAAACAAAGCATTGTGGGTTGGTTTTCAGTACTATTATGATGAAACAAATGCTTAAGCATTGCTGTTTATTAAGATCCTAAAGCTGCTGTCAGACTAGAATTTCACCTCTTTCATATGCATGCAAACACAGGACAACAAAAACTCAAACTTTTTATCCATTGTAGTGTCCAGAAAAGAAATTTGCATGCTCAAAGTCTAGTTTGACCAAGGCTTAAGATATTTCCATGTTCAGACGTTTCCATTAAATGTTGGTCTTCTCGTATTGGTTACTTAAGTCCAGCTTAACCACAAATGCTGTTATTTTTGCCTGGGTCAGATAAGGCCTGCTGCTTTTTTTTCACTCCACTTCTCCACCTCTGATTTAGTATTTGCTTTAAAACATACGGGTCTATCAAATTTAGTGAAGCATCTTATGAATAGACTTCAGACTTGACCACTCTGGCATGTTTTACTGTTTAGCTAGTTTTTACGCTCATCCTGCGCTAGTCCCAGCTGCGTCCAGCTACACATGTAGTTCTGCATCTCATCTGTGCACAACCGAATTGATCATTACTGAGAATGGGGTTGCATTAAAGACTCAAGCTTAGAGCTTATAAACAGTAAGTTTATTTTGGCTTATTCTTATTCCAGTGTCCTGTCAACCCCCCTGTTAATGTTTCGTGAAGACAGGTCTGCAGTTCACCCAAGAGACACAGTGCCAGAGAGAGTTGCTTAAAGATTCAGCAGTAATTGCTGTGTGTGATGGTGTCTGTTGCCGCTGTTTGTGGATTGATGTCTGCAGTAATTAACAGAGAGGTGGAGGAGGGGTTATGTGTGTTCATGAGGCTTTTTTGGTGGTGGTGGGGGGGTGTATTACTACAAAATCATTACTATAGTTTATTTGGAGGTGAAGGGTGCTCTTCGTGGGAGAAGATAGGTGTCCCACCATCACCCACGGAGCTTTGCCCGTTGCTCCCACCGCATGACCTTCCCTGGGTCTTATTGTCATCTGTGCCTCCTCCGTTTTAATGAGCTCTATTAACCAATCCTTTATATATTTATTTGGGAGCCAAAGAACGGCCTTGTCCCTGAAGGTAGTTGTCTTCCCATGGACAGGTCGTTAGCATTGTTACTTGTTGCATTATACCTTACGCCAAAAACCAATCAGTTGATTGCCATATGTTATCAAACATTACCCAATGGATACATTACTAACTAACAAAAGGTACAGGAAATCCGTTTACATTTATGTAGTTGAGAACAAAATTGGTCTGAATAGACCAGCCTGTAGTATTTGTGCTACATTGAGCGCGTTTGATGTATGGTTCGGGTTTGTGTTGTAGGCTAAAATCAGAAGGGTGTCCTGCGTTGAGGCTTCTGACCTGCAACCATTTTGAATTTCGAGGCAGATAATGGTGTTCAGATACACTCAGGGAACAGATCTTATGAATATGGAGTTTGGAATGCTTCAAGGTTTATTTGTGTGTGTGTGCGTGTAGGTTGAAACCCGTTTGAAGGTTGTTGTTGCTGCAGGAGGTGAAAGTAGTCTTTATTTTGAACTTGAGAGTGTGCATTGGTGTGGTAATTACCTCCTCATGGTGGCCAGGGGTGACCCCTATCTGTACAGTGAAGCTGATCCATGGCTGAGTGTGTGTGTGTGTGTTTAAACGTGAGCACCAAGTCCAAACTCCATGCCAACCCAGTGTTAACTCTACAGGACCTATGAGCAGGCACACCTAGCGCTAAGCCCTGCGTCCAGGCTGAAGATCACGTTGCTGGTAAGTAGGTCAGTGTATGAGATTCCACAGGGTAGGAATGAGATGCCTGTATATGTCTCATTATGGGCCCTGCTGGAGGAGACACCAGCCACGAAGACTAGAGCCTGCAGGGCTATTTATAGAACACTCTTAAGGGGCCCATAATCACTCAGATGAGGAGGAGAACAAGAAGAAGCAGGGGGGCACAATTTTTGGAAATAATTCCAAAAAATATATTTCATGAGCCTTGTTAAAAGAATTGTAACCAAATTCAAATTTTAAAACCAAGTGGAAGCCTCTTGTTGCCTTCCTCACAGCAAACCATTGGGCAAATGTTGTGTTACATAGCTGATAAAGTTTCAGATTTTCTTTTCTATGCCCCTTGCATAGATGAAAAACTGCCTAAAAGACACATGAACTTGCTCCTGCTTAATAGAAATATTAATGGATCATCAGTCCTTTTGGAGTGCAATCACCAAATGCAATGTAAACCTACATGAACTTTAACAGAGGAACCCTCCATGAGAGACGGTTTGTTTGTTTTACTGCCTCCTCAAGCAAGGAGGACTAGTCTGGCTTTGAGGCTTGGCAGAACCTCTTTATGGCCATGGTTGCTGGTATTATGTGGACACTAACACAGTACATAACACTGTCTGGGAGCTTCAGGTAAATCAGCTGCTGTTTGATTAATACACAAGCCAACACCTGCTACGTAAACAGATCACAAGCGTGGCCACATGAAGCTTGTGTTATTGTGCTAATGTGCTGAATCAGATAGCAATTTGGGAATTGGGAAGGATTGAAATATTTTTTGTGAAAGATATGTGGGCCTGGGCCATTATTATTTAGAATGTTTTTTATTCAGGCAGCTAACTATAAACATGTTTATAAGATCAAACCTAACGCTGTTTTGCACCCATTATAGCACCTCTTGTGGCAGTACTGAGAATGCAAAGCATTTATGCTATTTCTGAACAATACATGAAATCATCTGTGCTCAAATACGTTTGTAGAGTATGTTTAGGACTTAGTTGCAAAAGATGCGTTCCTCGTCAACTGTTCGGAAGATCAGTTTTGGAGGCAGTGTGAAAGAAAAATGTCAGTGGGAGTTTATTATTAAGAGGGCCAAGGTGTGAGAGGTGAGGGTATGGAGGAGATCAGGCTGGGGTCTTTGGCTCTGTGCTGTCAGAGTGCTGAGAACCCCCCAGCGGTTCCAGCTTTGGAGTAAATACGGGCCCCGCGGACCCTCTCCCGCCCCGGGGCACACAAACCCCAGGCCTGCCCACATTCCAGCTTTATTTTCCTGGTTGCAGAATGCCTGAGGCAATCTGAGCTGGTGGGGTGTTCTTTTCTCTTTTTTTCCTTTATTTACTCATAAAATGTGCATTAGAAGAACTAAGCAAGTGTGAAGAGACTTCGTGTAGACTAACTTTCAGTTTCATCTAGTGTTGAGCTACTCCTCCTTCTCCTCCACCCCTAGCCCCCACCTCCGGCATGCTTCCATCCATCCGAAATGAAGGCTATTTGAATGTTTCAAGCAAACATACAAAGACAGACAGACGCACACACACCCAAACACATGCTTTCTCTCTCTTTTCTCGCTCTCTCTAGCTCTCTAGAGATGGGAGTCTCACAGATGGGCAGATCCCTTCTCTTTGGATCAGTGAATTTCAAAGAGCCTGTCTGGATCATTATTATGTCCTTTCCCCCCAAAATTTCTCCTCTTGAGAGAGTGAGTGTATTAAGCACGAGTCTCTATGTATCCATGCTTGCCTGTTCCTCAGCACCTGTGAACAAAACAATCGGTTTTTTGGTTGTTGTTGCTTGTTGAGTGGTATTTATCATAATTCTTGTGCAAACCTATGTGAACCTATCAACAAGCACTCTTAAACATACTCTTTTTTTATTCTAAATGGGGTTGCCGCTTTTATTTACAGAGACAGGAAATGACAAGAAAGTTGTGAGAGGTTTGACCAGGAGATTACCTAATCTGCCAGGTTCAACACACTGAGCAACATCTTAGAGCATGCACACTAGCCACCAGGATACATCGGATCAGTCATTTTCAGGTCTCTTAGCTTAAATAATGTCTTGTTTAATTCTTGCAATTAGAAGTAGGTCAGCTCTCACATTTTTAGTTCATGTATGGATATGGTTTAGTTAACTTTCGGATGCATGTGATTGTGTGTTAGTAGCTGCATATGTTCTTGACCCCTCTCCACAGATAATCAAATAATAGTGCTTGCCGGACCCCTTTACTCCCTTTTGTCTTCAGATTTTCCTGTGTACATTGTTAATGTGGCTGGAATGCTTTCTAGTACATTGGCTTATGCCATGCTGGACAGCTGAAAATAGATCCACAGATATCCCTAGCTTCTCTGACAAAGTAGGCGTCTGATTTGTCTGATTGTGGAAAAGCCTTTGCTCTTAATCCAAAAAAACAAATCAAACACACAATTTACATGGATTAAATTTGGTTATCACATTCAGTTTTGTTTGCTCTAGTTTACTTGCTGTTGCAAATGCTTCCATAATTCAGATGACTTTAGCTCTAGGCCTAACATTGTGGTTTTCTGGTTTGGAGTGATTCTCCATTAAAAAAATAAAGGGTTTGTGCAAAGGTCAGGTTGCAAAATTCAACCCCAGATACAGTTTAGGTGAAAAGATTTTGCCAGAAGACCTGATTAAGCAACTTGTGGTATCTCGTGTTTTCTTTCTCTCTGTCTTTCTGACTCTTTCACTCTCTCTCTCTCTTTCTCCCGGAAGTCTCTAGGCAATAGAGGGACAGAGAGAGAGTTCATCCCTTTTGAGGATTTAGAGGGCTGCCTTGTCTTTCACTTCATCAGAGACAATTGAGTCATTCATTCCCATTGTAACTGTGCTGAGGCAAGGCAGGAGAAGGCAAGGCAAGGCTTGAGGGTTTGCTGAAGGGTGGGGGAGGCAAAGGGGAGCCCCTGCTGTTGGGGCCCCAGGAAAGAGTAAGCACTCTGAGTAAATCTGAAGACTGAGGGGGAGGGTACTGAGTTCTCTAGAGCTCCAGAGCAATTTGTCACATCAGAATAGCACTTAAGTTACGTGGAAGGGGGCCTCCTAGCTGGAGAGTTTTTAGTAGGCAGAGAAGAGGCAGGGGGAGGTCAGAGGTCATGGCCTTCTCAAACCGCAAGTGGTGCGACCGTCAGCGGGCCAGGGGTGGTGCAGGGGGTTGGGCTGCGAGGGAACACTGCTGAGACTTTGGCACTGGTCTAGGCTCGGCTTTCCTTGGCATGCTTGTAAAACCTGCGGGAGGGATTAGACCAAGGGAAAGGTCTGAAGTGGATACGCCTGTCAGAGTACGTCCACTAAGCTTTCAGCAACCACACTGGTAAGGTGTCACCTTTCACCCCAACCAAACTAAACTTCCCAGCACTGGAGCACAGGGCATTACCTGGCCCTACCTACCAAGACATTACCAAGCCCTTAAGCGCACACATTTAAAACTTATTTATGATCATTCCATATTGTTCCCTGTCCAAATGTCCCATCAGCCAGTTTGATTATTTGGAGGTGGGTATGCTCAAGTTGAGGCCAAAGTAGGAGTCCAAATATTCATCCAGACTGGATCACAGGAATGCACCCTGCTGTGAATCCACCGCTAATTAGCTCTGATTCAGTCCTATTCTTAAAGACACATGAACAGCCTCACAGCCTTATAACAGCTTTATTTCATGGGCATTTGCTTAAATGGCGAGCCACAAAACCAGGCATTTTTTCTTCACTCTTTTTCTGTCTTTGGCATAGTGGAGCTTGGAATGTCATCATAAGAAGAGTAAAATCTCAAAGGAGGCCTGACAAGGTCAAGCAAACTACACAGACAGGCCGTAAGAAGGGAAGACGAGAGCTGTTTGATTGGATAGAGCAGGACAGAGAGTAGGAGCTGAAAAGTTGACCCTGATTGGCCAGATCTGGTCAGACATGGGAATGGATTTGATTCTGATTTGTGGCTCACTCGGGCCAAGTTCTTCCAGTTGATTTGGAGCCCAGTGGTTGATGTCCTGGCAGCATCGGAGGCCAAGTTACAAGGCCGACCGACTCGTCCGAAGTTTCCTTTGGGGATCTGATGAAGTATAGCACAGCATGCATTAGGCCTAAAAAAAGCGCACTATTTTTTATGTAGAGTGTACTCTAAATTCATTTTTCATGTTTTGGGCCCAAGACTGCATCCAAAATTGCGCCAAGGTTAAGAAACTGAGCCCCAGCTGCTGTGTCTACCCCCACCTCTTTTTTTTAACTTCTGTCCACCATTCCTCCATCCTTCTGTCCTTCCTTCATTTCCTTCTTTTGCATTCAACTTAAACACTCACTTAAGTATTGTGGCATCAGCCAATCCCAAATGCAAATCTACTCAACCCTCCTATTTAGTAACATAGATGGTTTGAATGCTTATTTGAATTTATTTTGTCATTCAACAGAGCAGCGGTTTCCAATGGTCACTTTTTTACCTCAGTGTTTGTTGCTCTTCAGGTTTCCCATAATAACAGCAATCAGGGCCCAGTTAACCCCTGACCTGTGTAATTCAGCCAATACAACAGCCACACTTCTAGTGTTAGGAATGTGTGGACCCTCACACTTTTCCTGATGAGACACCCATCACTCAGATAGCCGAGTCCAAGTCACGTTCACAATCAATTGCTTTTCTCTAAGCCTCTATGGAAACAGGTTAAAAGTTCAAGGGTCAAGTTCACTTGCTGTGGGCTAACGGACTAAGGACATTAGGCACACCAGTTTGGGAAAGTAACAGCAGGTTTGTAATGGGCCAGGATTTAGGGCTGGGAGTTAGAATAGAGATTTAGGCAGAAAAAAAAATTGTCTTCCTGTCAACTGAATTGGAAACCCGGATGTTCACCTATGAATGCAGCATTTTTTGGTTATATGCCTATTGCAAACCATATGTTTAAAATTGTTTTTTATAAATATTGGGCTTTCAAAAAATTATTTGATTTTACAGATTAAATTAAGAGTTTGAGAATGTCATGGAGCTCTTTGTGGTGATTATTTTCATCTGTTGGCTGAAAGAGCGATGTAAGGGTTCATGAAAAGGCCATTTGCTTGTGTACACCTCTGATAAAGTCCAGGTCAATCATTCACGGGGACAGTCGCTGCAGTGACTCAACACCACACCCTTATTATGTGTACTGGGAAAAAAGTCCACCTGAAATTCCAGAGCCTAATAAAACATTTGTGCATGATTAATACAGGAAGAAGCATCAGCATATTCGCCTGGATATTCACGTGGCTCAAAATGTGCTGTTTTTGTGAATTAATCTGAACACCAGTAGTTTCAGTTTTCAAAAAGCTCCACCTCATGCATCATTCGACCTTGGATCTTTTTGACATGATTTCTTTTTGTTTACTTTTGCTTTCTGTGTCACACTTTTTTTTCTTCTTTAGATATTTTAGCTCTTATGTTGTGTTCCCCTTTGTTTTCTGCATTGTTAACATGTTTTTTTGTTTTTCTCCATTTTTTTTCTTTCTGCCATCCAGTATCTACAGATGAAATGGCCCCTGCTAGATGTTCAAGCAGGAAGTCTTCAGAGTAGACAAGCACTTAAAGATGCCAGGTCACCTTCTCCAGCACACATCGTTGTAAGTAACACCCATGAGTCATTGCATTTACAAAGCTCTATGTTCTACAGAACAGTCCATGAAAGCCAAACTACTTCTGGTATTGTTGGGATCTTTGGGATCTTACACTCCTCTCCTAATACACAGCTACCAATTGGTCTAGTGATCTATAAAAACTGTAGACCTGGGATGCGTTTCCCAAAAGCATTGTAAGCTTAAGTTGATTGTAGCTCTATTGGTTTCAATGGGTTATAAGCTTATAGTGCTTTTTGGAAACACAGCCCAGATTGTGTTGGAATATTATATATCATATGGGTGCTCGTTTTGTAAAGCTCTTGTCTATAATATGGCTGCTTTGTAAAAACAAGAGGGTGAGATTTCAGTTTAGCTCAACAGTTTTTCCCTTTGAATGGCGCAAAGTGGCAGAGGGCAAGACCGTCTTTTTACAGTGGAGACGGATAATTAGTGCCCATGCTAAGCTCGGTTCAGGCAATGAGTGTCTGGAGTAGAGATGCTATGTTTATTTTGCAGTTTTATACGCTGGGTCCGTGAGTGCTATTATCCATGTGTTTAACTCTAAATTTATAAATCTATAGATGATACTGCTTTCAAGGTTAGAGAGACGGCTGGACGAAAATAATGTTACCATGTTAAAGCATCAGGTTATTGATTCCTTTTCTTGGACAATAGACCAAATTTGATTTTGGTCTTTCCATTGCAGAGCAGGAGTTTGGGGCTTCATTGCGTTTCCATAGTTACTGGAAGCAACAGCGTGCCTCCAAGGTCGTGTTTAGGAATATAAGAGAATAATCCATTGAATCCAGGTTAATATTTTGTCAGAGAGATCAACACATTTTGAACATACTGTAAAGGACTAAATTGTATTAGTTATCCTTACTGTTATTAGGTGTGGGTGGTTGTTTACCATGTTATTGTGGTATAATGAGATTAAACACTCCATTAAGGTTGACAAAATAAATTTTAGCACATTTACGCAGTCTTTCCAAAAGTAGAAAGTAGAAAATAATGGTTGGTTGTGACTGGTTGATTGAAAATGACTTGCTATTTAAAGTTTTGTATATGTATTTTTTATATTAAGGTCCAATTCTTGCTATTAACAAACAATTAAATGTTACCTTTGCCTTAATATAAACGACTAATTTGCTGCTTATTAATAGTAAGGTAGTTGTTAAATGTAGGATGTGGTCATGAATACTATGTCCTTTATAAATACTAATAAACAGCCAATATGTTAATAATAGGCATGCTAATAAGCAATTAGTTGATAGTGTGAATTGGTCCCTATACTAAAGTGTTACCTTTTTTTCATTTCTCGACTTTTTGTCTAGTGCAATACTAGATAGAAACCATTCAAAAGTTTGCTAAGAATCTGCATTTATTTGATCAAAAATACAGTAAATATATGAAACATATAAAATGGCAACTCTGCAGCTGTATCTACTGAACTTCTAGTAAACTATTTTTAACATTTAAACGTAGGGTAGCCATCCCAGTGCTTTTTTTAAGAGAAAGAGAAAAATGATTATCCTCCCTCTCTGAATCATTAAATGTGTGGGAGGTAGTTAAGAACAGACTCAGGTAAATACCGCACTTGAGTTTTATCCCTCTGACTCCTGAGGCTGTAAATGCTTATCAGCACAGAGCAGTTCTCTCTATTGCCTTTTAAAACGGCCCTAAAGACCTGCAGCGAAGAGAGCAAGAGGAATATTTTGCTCTGGATGGAATGTTTAGCTATTTAGCATTTAAGGTCGTTTATTTATTTAGTTCGTTCATACAACTCGTATCTGTTTGATCAAGACCTAACATGGTACTTTGCATTATTTCTTCATCCTTCCGTCTTTCTGCTTCTCTCGCTCTCCCGTTCTACTTTTTCTCTCTTGTGCTGACGTGTGTTTGATTTGATGTTTCCTTGGTTTGCATCATGCCGTTGGTGAATCTATCTGGAGACAGTTGGTATTGTCAGGGATAGATAACTGTGGAATGCCCTGAGCTCTATATTTATATATTTTTGACTCAGGTTGGCCTGTATGCTGCTGTACGTGAAGGCCTTATCAATAAATTGTACCGTAAACAGTAGTTTCTCTTCTCTGTCGAATTGGAAGAACACCTGCCCACTTTGACCCATGGCTCTGAAGACGCCTGTCTGCCGTGGACTGATAAGAGAGCGCCGATGGGTGTGAGATAAGGAATGTAAGCCGAAGTTCAAGTGACCAAACAATCACCAATAAGAGAGATACAAATGCACAGGTGGACAGCGGGAGAGAGGTGATACCGTAAAAGGCCAGCATGGCAATGAAGTAAGACGATGAATGAGACCCAGAGAGACTACAAACAAGTCTATAAAGAGTATGATGCTTTGATATAAGTTGCCTTCACACAGCATCAGATTATAGTTGCCAGTCCTATATTAGAGTGCTATATATTGTTATTTTCATACACAGCTCTGTTATAAATTGCATTTTATAACCTAAGTGAAATTTTTATGGCTATCACAAGAATAGAAAAAGGGCTTGACAGCATTTATTCCTTTTGGAAGTATTCAAGCCACTCCTGTGTTTTCTTTTTATTAATTTAAAAAGTATTAAATATATTATATTACATATTGTTTTAAATTCAAAGTTGTCAAAAAAAAAACACATACTGAAAAATAAATCATTTAGTCAGTCATATGCACTAAATGTGTGACCGTAGTCAAAGGAACACACCAAAGTCACATGTGGTCATAGAGGTGCTACTCCACACTACTCTATGAATAGAGCACAGGAAGTGACCCTCTCGTTTCTGTCCACGCCCATAGAAGGCAGTGCCAGGATGTTTGAAGCACTCAAAGAGCCCCGCAGGCTTTTCAAAGCTTGTTAGTCCCACACAGTCAGCATGCATTTACTACCTGTTCACAAGTCATAAAGAACACATCTCTGCAAAGCCGTTTTGTCCCACTGCCATCTCCGCTAACTTTTAATGTGATTTGTAAAGCCCATTCTTTATATACACTGTAATATAGACATGACAATTCAGACAGGTAGACTGCAAAACACATGTGCTGTGTATTTGGCATCGGACAGACCGTGAACTCAAGGACGGTATGAACGGGAATCATGCGATTGCAATTCCAGTGGGAAGGAGCTGGAAACAACGGAACCATAGATTTTCCCACATCTGCGACACATTGGCCATTCGTTCTGGGATCAGTTTCCTGTTCTCGTTCTGTTTCTTGACTTGTACACACAGCTGTCCATCAGAGTTTCCCTATGTAGTGTTTCTTGGTGTAGGCCATATACTAGAGTGGTATAGCCAGATGTTTAACTCACAGCATAAACTCTGGCCATTTGCAGCTTTTTATTGTGGTCAAAAGCTGTCTACTTACACAGGAAATTACTAGTGGATTAATATGTTGATGTGATTACCATAATTTCAACTTTTTTCAAAATTAATAAGTACTGATTTATTCACAGACAGAAAACTAAGTGGCAAAAAAAAGGAATTACCCCTTGTGTGTGTATATATATATATTTGTTTTTTAATTATTATTTTACTGCTGTCAAACAATTAAACTAATCCAAAATAAAAGTTTTTGTTTACAAAATATACAGTTGTGTGCTGTGCATATTTATTATGCATATATAAAAGCACACACATGCAGTAAATACTTTTACATTTTTACGTTTATTTAAAATATAAAGATTACTATTTTTATTTAATATATGCACATGCACGTGTTTGTGTTTTTATATATATATATGTATATACATGGCAGATAGACATATATTATGTGAACAAAAACTTTTATTTGGAATGCGATTAATTGCAATTAATAATTTGACAGCACTAATATATATCAAATGTAAAAATCAAAATCGTTTTAGATGATGATGATGATGATGATGATGATGATGATTATAAGTAGAGCTAGTAGCAGTAGTAATTTGCCTAAACTAATACTAGTTGACTTGAGTCTCTATGCGGTAACTATACCCAGGTTAAAGCTAGTGCAGCCATTTTGCGGGTCAGTTGAAGTGCTACATTGATAGTGAATACTGTGTAAACTATTTAATCCAACTCATTTTATTCAAATAAAATCAGTGAAATAAAAGTTTCCCTAAAATAATGCTGAGGCAAAAGGATACACTCACAACCTCATGCAGGCGCACTACACACCGTCTAATACACACACGCACACACACATTGTCCTCTTGCTCTGAGTCTTGTTGAGACTGGACAATGTCTCCATTGTTTTCTGGGCTTTCACAGGCAGCGGGGGACGGCTGCAGTGTTAACTATTTCCCCACGAGGCCCCACAGCAGTGTGCATATGTGTGCAAGCGCTATGTGCAAGCGAACCGACAGCAGGAAAACGCGGGAACAGTGAGAACGTAGGGAGAGGAGGAAGAATAGAAGGGGTGGGACTTGGAAGAATAGCTGGAGGAGTCCTGGTCTGTTCCTGTATGGTAATTAGTATTTAGGAAGTGATGGAATGTGTTGCGTTTTGACAGAGCGGGACCTCCCACCTGAACGGCATGACTGCTCTTAGCTGTCACAACACAAGACTGTCTGGGAGATTCAAACTGTTCTTAAAATTGAGTATTGATATCAGTGATAAAAATAAAGAGTAAACTAAATGAATCACACAGATAAAGCATGCAGGGCATTTTCCCAGACTCCAGCTGAGTAGGAGTAGCGTCTCAAGCTAGTTTTTGCTGGCTAATTTGCTTTTTTTTTTTTTTCGGATTGAATGGTGGTGCACCTGGACTGACTTGACAATGGCTGGGAGGGCCAGAGGCATGCTGGGAAACCCCAGCCCCCTCGCTGTTAATGAGGACCCCAGTGTCACAGCCACAAGACACTGAACCAACTGTCTTTTTCTTCTCTCCTTCCCTTTCTACTAACTGTTTCTCACTTTTCTCGCTCCCTCATTCTCCATAGGGCCTCCGCCTTTTCCTTCCCGTCTTTTTCGGTGCTGTTCGGTGCGTAGTGATGTAACCACAGCCTGTTGCATGTAACCGTAACCAGAGTTGTGCCGCTTCTGACAGGACCATGTGAAACAAGGAGATGTCACTTGTCCTGAGACCTTTGGCCAAAGCTTGGAGAACATCTCAGCGTGTGCTCGTGTAGTGCATGAGAGGCCTCCCTGGAGCATTTCCTTAACCAAACTCGAGGAATGTCAACAAACTGTTTTACGAGGAACCTGGTGTCAAGGTCATCAGCCCTTTAGTCGTTTGTTATGTAACCTTGTGAGTGCAGGACGCTCACAGCTCTTGTGTGTTTTGCCGTTAACAGGACCATTTTCTTTAAGCTGCAGTGAAATAAATGGCCACTTTAGATCTTTATATTCGTTCTCGGATTTGAATCCTGTGATTTTCCCTTTATTCTCCTTTAGAGTTTCAGAAGTCTTTTCATTTTTATATTAAATAGTTATTCAAATTCTTTTCAGTAAGTATTTTGTGGTATGGCAGCTAAGGAATGAATTTTATCTAAATAAATGAATAATAACTCTAAATGTTAGAATGGAATTATGCATCCCAAAAATATATTTTTTATAAAAATTATTAATTTATTAATTTATTTATTTTTTTTTTTGTAAAAAATATATAATATTTAACAGTGTTAGCTAATACAATAATATTAGAGACTATAATATGACATATTGTGCATTTTAGGAGGAACGTTTGAGATGCAATAAAATTTCATCTAAGAAATTAGTATTTTTATTCAGCAAGGATGCATTAAATGTATAAAAAATTATCATAAAGACAAGTAAATCTGTAAATAATTTTTTAATGATAAATAATAAATCTGAAAAAAAAAAAAAAATCACAGTATACAGAAAAATAAGAAATAAAAATTGCTTCATGAGCACCAAATCAGCATATTAAAATAATTTTGGAAATATTGTGTGACACTGACAAATTAATAAGGTCTGCTAATAATTCAGCTTTGCATTTTAAATCATCATAATATTTGAGAATACTACTGTTTGATATTTTAGTGAGCATAGGGGATTTCTTTGAAGACATTAATCAAGTCTTACATTTGAACAGAAGTGTATTTGAAACAAGAATTTCATAAGACTTAACAATAACAATAGATTTTATTTTTTCCTCTGTGAATTTTAAGCCTCTCTTTTTGTAAGATGACATGGTGCAACAGGAACGTGGTGTACAAAGCCTCAATGCCTAAAGCCACATCAGTACTCTTTTTGTCAGTCAGTTCAGTTGATGTGGACACACTGCCAACATGCTAACAATATCACAACCTCAGATCACAGTAAACAAACATGCACTTGCGTATTCTGCGTGTGTTGTATGTTGTATGCGAGATATGTTTGGGCTTGTACCTGGCAGCGGCCTGACACTGCAGTCAGAGAGGAAACAGACAGGGAAGGAGAGGGGTGGCACACACAGCTAGACATTTTTGTGGTTTTATAAGTCATGCCTTTTGCCTTCATGCCCTGGTTGAGTGATGAGTGTACCATGTTCTCAATTTGTGACACGGGACGTCCGTCTTTGCCTTGCAGGGGCCCTTCTGCTTGGAATTCCCCGGACAGACTGATCTGAGTCTTCACCAATTACAGTTGGTGAGAATCCTGAATTCCAAGTTTCTTGCAGCTGGCTTATTGATTGTTTAAATGAATTACCTGCTGGAAAATCCGGTTTCAGCTGGTAGCTGATTTTCTGGCTGGTTATTTACTGGTCCGAGCTGGTCATTAGCTGGAAGACCATCTTAAAGGGATAGTTCACCCAAAAATGAAAATTACGGCATATTGTACTCACCCCCAAGCCATCCTAGGTGTGCGTGACTTTCTTCTTTCAACACAATCTGAGTTTTTTCTTTTTTTAACAATCCTGGCTCTTCCAAGCTTGGTAATGCTGGTGGCCATGATTTTTAAGCTTCGTAAATCAAATATATACGCAAGGACTGCGTTATCACATGCCCTCTGAAGCAGATCAATGGTATTTAGGTTGTAATTTTTAAACCAGAAATATATTTATTAACAAAAAACAATCGATTTGCTTCAGAGAACACGTGATAACCCTAGTTTTAGTTTTACGATGCAGTACACCAAGTACAGTGCTTCAAAATCATGGCCACAATCCACCAGCATTACCAAGTTTGGCTTTCTGTGTTCGTCTGAAAGAAGTAAGTCATATACACCCAGGATGGCTTGGCGATGAGTAAAATCTGCCATAATTTTCATGAACTATTCCTTTAAGTATCCAAGTTGGTTTTTGAAATGTTGTGGCTGGGTAACTAGCTGATGACCAGCTTGAAAGAGCTCTGACCAGATAGAAACCAGCAATCATGTTACAGTTTTCCAGCTTCAGCTGGGTTTTCCAACAGGGTAGAGAATAGAGAATATCAAAATTATAATGAGAGATGTTAAAAACTATTAGTGCAATGTTCTGCTGTATTTGATATTGTTTGTTTCTGTGTTCTTGCTCTTTTCTGTAAAATGGGGTTGAGTCTGCTTTGCATTTGTACACACACACACACACACACACACTCTCACGAGCAGACTTGGCTCTTGTGCCTTTAGTTTGCGTGTTAATTGTAAACTGTTGCTGTCCTTTGACACGCTGCCTTTTGTCTGTAGCAGGATCACTGTTACGATATACAGTGTTTGCGTCTAACAGGAAAGCATCAGTGCCACAGGGGTGCAAAATTCAGCATTTCTGGATTCCTGGCAGCCCCAAATGCCTCTTGAGCTTCATCTTTGTCTGCTCGCAGGCCCCGTTTCAGCCTTGTTAATTATTTTCCTGCATCTTCCGGAATGGTGGCGATTATTTCTCTCTGATTTCCTTTTCTCTGAAGCAGCTGGCATGAAGAGGATGCTTTTCATTTGTAGCATCTGGGGTTGAACGTATGCCAGCGAGAAGTTAGGAGGTGGAGTGGTTTGTGTTTTTATGTGCACACGCGCACCCATGTGTGTGTAAATGTCTGCGTGACTTGGTCGAGGTTAAGGATGTTTGGATGATACAAGGCCTTCTTCTAATTGTCCTCTTGTCCGTCGACATGAGGCAGAGGGAGAGAGAGAAGGAGAAAGGAGAACGAGAGCGCCTGTCTGGCACCGCTTGATGTGGTGTGGAGTGACGCAACATGAGGCCACTGCCGCTGAGTGTCTCAATTGCGCCTCGGCCCTCCTTGATGGACACAAACAGTGTGTGGAATTTGAAAGGGGGGCACGATGGGTAGCCTTGGTCTGCCAAAACTCAGCAGCGGTGCAAGGATCAGTGGGGCGAGTGATTGTTTAGCTCATCTCCTTGCGTTTAGGTCTATAGAGAAAGCTGTGGCATTGTGGGATGTGCTTGTCTTATTTTTGTCTTGTCCCTCAGGGTCATGTAGAGATGGTAACCTTAATGCAGTGACAAATCATGTGAAATTTAAATTGGAGTCCAGCAGCAATTTTTAGAGCGAATCTTAAGCAGCCAAAGCAAGTCTCACAAGGGTTTAAGTGCAATTCTTAAACAAATCTTGAATTCTGATTTATTTCATTTTATTATTAGAATTTTTAGAATAAAATGGCAGGATTTGAAGTAGTTTGAAGTTATTTAGATTGTTTTTGGGGG
>JAUMHR010000062.1:11661156-11672478 GCA_032361145.1 Enteromius fasciolatus | reverse complement strand
AAAAATTGATGTTGAAGCTGTATACATTGGTTACCCTAGTTAGATGTCACGGTTGCGGTGAGCACACCTTGGAACCTTGGTGCACATGTGATAGATGCAAGTTCCAATCCAGTTGTATTATATATTGCATTAAAATAAATGAAAATATATGTTTCTCAAAACTGAATTAAAAATTACATTTTTAAATGTCAATTTTTTTTATTATTAATTATTTGATTTGATTATTTTGACATTGATGACTAATAGCACCCTGTCCTTTTACACCCGATTGTTTTCCGTCTCCTTTCAGCTGTCTCTGTTAATAGAAAGCACATAAAAACCTCAGAATAATAGGTAGCCCTGGCTAAACATATTTTATGTGCTTTTATTTGTTTATCAGTATTGCGAACTTTTTGAGTTCAGTGAAAATAAGGAATAAAATGAATAAATAAAATGGTGGGTCATGATTGAAGTGAGACAGGCGTGCGTGGACGGCAGACAGGAGACGAGGCTTTATTGGGAGGCTCATTAAGGACAGTGCAGCGACGTGGAGAAAGAAGCGAGCGCTTCACTGGCCTGTATCCCTTTGAACACCGGCCTACTCTTATCTACGACATGCTCCGTTCCTCCGTAACAAGACATTTTTCTTCACACAACGGATTTTTTTTCTTTCTCCTTTACCCCTGATGCGAACAGAGAAAATCTGAGATGTCACCACTATCCTTAAGATACAGAGACTGCTCCTCGCATGCCTTTTTATCCCATTTCTCCCAGCACCTGTTGGTAAGCCCGGAGACTTTCGCTCGTCTCCATTTTATTTCCCCCTTTGTAAACGAAAACCTTAATTGGAACTTTTTTACGCTGTCTCCACCTTGCGTTGAGATGCCACATAAGATCCGTTACAGCAGCACAGCTGTTTTACGAGTGTTTTTCGAGGAGTATTCCTTAATCATGGTGTCAGACAGACGGATGAATGCTCTGAGTGGGTTTTTATGCGCTCTGTAGTTTGCAGGTTATTGAAAAGCCCACTGCTTCGCCACGAACCTCTCTTTGGATGCTACATTATTTATGCCATGCACATGCATGATGCCAAGAAATAATCCCTCTAGTAATTAAGACCAGTTTGCGCTATATAAAAGCGATGTATTTTTATGAACTGATCACGCAGAGAGCACAATAAACAGTTAGCATTCGAGCACTGAAATACATGTTTCCTGTCAGCCATCGTATGGTTTGCATCCAGAAGAAAGCAAACTAATACCACATGGCTAGTGTGATGTTAGCAGACCCCTCTCATCCAGACCAGCTGTAGTAAACTCTTGTCGTCTTAATAAAAAGAAAAGAAAAAGAGGCTAGCTGTAGCACGGCACTGGTCCAGGAAGTGGAATTACGCTCCACCTTACATAGCCGCACGTCTGGAGGCCCACCGCAAACTAAAACATTAGATCATTTTAACATCGTAGCGTTTTCAAAATATTATGGCTGCACTGTAATTCTATAACTAGTTGTCTGTGCGTCTAATTACCCTATTAAACCCAGCCCGCCGCTGGGTGTTCCTTTATAAACGGTAGCTATGACTGTGTTCCTCTTCCACACTCAGCGCTCGTACGCGTGTTGGAGGACTTCCAGTATGCTAATTCGAGCTCAGGATGTGCAGCCACGCTGGCTGTCTGTCTGCCTGCTGCCTTCTCCTTTAATTGTTATATCTCCTCGCCATTAATGTGAGCTAAAAGAGAGGCTTCTTCCATGCACGGCACATCAAAGACTACCACCCCCAGATCTACAAGTTGGCCGTCTCTTTGGAGGACAGGCTCTGGAGATGAGTGCCGATTCCCGGCTGGAATGGGTTTGATGGTCTAATTGTAGCCCCCAGTGGACACAGCTGCATATCACAGAGAGCCAGGATCCAGTGGAACGTGCTTCTTACAGCATCTTCTGATGGAGCAGAAAGCACCTGCAGTAGGTGTTCAGGTTCCCTACTTGTCCGTTTATCACATGGTCAGCGGCATCTATTATTGACAGGCTGATTCCATCCCACACATCACAGGGGTAAACTGCCATCTTCTTCTTCCTCTTCTGTCCTCTGCCCTTTTCCATCAACCTGCCTGTCTCTTTTCTCTTCTGCTTTTCTTTCACTCTACATTCCCCCTCACATCCTCTGTCTGTGTTCCTGACTAAGGATAGGAATTCTGGTTTCTTCGATTCTGTTGCATTTCTTAGTATCTTAGTATTTCTTAGTATCACTTAATCTATTTTTTCATTCAGATAGCGTTTGTCAGCATCTAACGCTCACTTGTTTCTAAAATCACTAATATTTTAATAATACAATTAAATGTAATCTTGTTAACACTTTAGAAGAGGTAACACTTTTTAACTAACTATTAACTCAGACTTTTCCCTCAATAAATTCTTAATTTGCGGCTTTATTAATGGTAAGTAATGTAGTTGTAAAGGTTAGGTATTAAATTAGGGATGTAGAATAAGGTCATGTAGAATAAGGCATTAATATGTGCTAATAAATGGCTAATATTCTGGTAATATGCATGCTAATAAACAAATAAAGGCCATCAAATAAAGTGTGACCATAAAATTTAGCCAATCCTAATAAATATCTGTTTTTTCTTCTGGGCAATATATTTTTTTAAATTTATTTACATATTTATTTATATATTTTTTGAAAAACATTTTGTTGTTATCGTGTTTTTATTTATTTAGATTAAATAATATAGATTTTAAAGTCAGCCATTAGTGTAGTAGAATTTTAATATCAGGGTATTTTAGTACATTGTTCTGTTTGAATCAATAAATAAAAAAAAAATAATTCAAGAATAACAAAAATTCAAGAACATGAAAAGAACTGAATATCATTAAAATACAGTAAAAAAAAATTAAAAATTAAAAAGAAGGGAAAAAACCTGTATGTATATATATATATATATATTTATATATATATATACAGACACACACACACAGTAGTCAGTAGTATTTGAAGTGGATCAAAACCTTTTATCAAAATTGTCCTAAAACTAAAATGCATTCTTGTCTTGGAACAAATTTTATAACCTATATTTATTTTTATTATAATTCTTCAGTTTAGTTTGTGAATATCTCCTTGTGTGGCGGTAAGCAGCTGTCTGCAGTTAACCACAGTGCAGTGGCCAAATGCATTCTCTTTGTGTCCAGCAGGGCGACGTATGAACGGACAGCTCTGAATTTTAAGATTTCCCCTTACCCTGTAGCGTCTCGCTAAAGACCACGTTGGCCGCACCAGGTCAGGGTCCTTGCCATGGGGCTTCGGCCAGAACAAAGGAATCCGCGCCAACACTTTCCGTCTAGCTCCGCTGCTTCCATGCCGTCTACCAACACAGCTATTCTAGTGGTGATCAAAAAAAGATCTCCTCAGCTTTGAACTCCTTCCCTTTTTTTTCGGCTGTGCATCAAAAAGAAATCAATAGACGAAACTTTGGAGCGCATGTATCAGTTTTTCTGTTTCTTTCTTCCCCTCCGCCTTCATCGTTTGTACATTCCGCCACTAGAGTAAAAGCCAGTTAAAAGAGGACTGGCGGTAAAGATGACACTGTTGCGGATGCGGTCCGCACTGGGAAAGGCCTCGACTGGGAGAAATCAATTCGGTGGGATGGGGGGGGGTTTCTCACTCGCATTGAAGAGGGTGATGCAGATTCTGTTTTTAGACTGAAATGATAGATAGGTTCCTGGTACCTAGAGACAACACAATACGTTTGAGGGTGTACAGAAAAAACGAAGTGCTTTGGTGAGGCGTAGTTGTGCTGTTAAGATTTGTTTTATCCAGCTGTGAGGAAGTGCGTGTAGCTGTCTCTCTGAGCTTTTTGTGCCGCTGAACTGAAAGCACTTCTCGTGGCATGTTGAAGGTCTCTGATGGGTTGCGGTTTCAGAGGTTTGGGTCAGGGATCTGCTGTAAGGATGGCTGGGTTAAAACCAGAGGAAGTTAGACGCTGACTTTGTGTTGTAATGAAGCTGTTTGGAATAGAGCTTAAAAACTTAATCATAAATGACAGACAGGAAATTCAGTAACTATGCATTCAGTTGATTAAAAATGGCAGTAAAAAAACTGCATTTTCATTTGGATGCTGTTCTGTCAGAATATACCTGTACAGTTTTTAACAGAACAGCTTTCAATATTGATGATAACTAGAAATATTTCTTGAGCACCGAGTCAGCATATTGATTTCTGAAGGATCATGTGACACTGAAGACTGATGTAATGGCTTCTGATAAATTCAGCTTTGCCCAGGAATATATTGCATTTTTAAAACGTAAAATGTAGTATTCAAATAAATGTAGATCAAATAAATGCTGCCTTGTTGACCTTTTTTCAGTGCTAGTGATTTTTTTGCTTATTTATACCGATTATGTCAATATTTGTCAAATTTATAGTAAATTTTGAATATATACAGTATGAATCCAAAGATTGCTGATCACCCAAACAAAGAAAAACTGCCATCCAGAAGAATGTCCAGGCTACTCCTTTCTATACAAAAAGTTGTATACGCTACTTTTTTAATAGCTTCATTAAGTCTTCATTAGCAAGGATCTTTTATCCAGATAACCTCTTTTGTTTTCTATGGGGAAAATTGTGAGGGTGAGTTAACTGCTATCTAACGAGCTAACTGATTTAACCATATTCTTGTAACACACAGACATTACATTAGAGAGCCTGAATGGATGTCTGAAGGTCAGTGTGTCAATGTAACTGTGTATGCTTGTGTGAGTACGCGTGTATACGCCAGAGAGCGTGATGCACGGCGTCGCGCTGGAAAAGAGAAAAGATGTCTACAGCGAGCATTCTCACTTTTCACTTTTATTGTTGTGCTTCCTGTTTTGAAAGCCATTAAGGAGACGGTTTCCTTGCAGAAAGGGGGGGGGGGAAAGACGCCCGTCTTTTTGAAACGTGTCCAAGCGCAGTGCGGAGAAGAGGAGGATGATAGCGATCAGCTAACAGCCCAATAACAGGAACACAAAGAGGAAAATGCTTCGCTCTCTCACCGCTCCCTGCGAATGACAGATTGATACAGGGCTGGTTTTTGATGCGCTGATGAATGCCGAAGGATGTGCTTGTTGTTTGTTCCGTCACAGCTGTAGCTCACTTGTCATGCGCCCAAGTATCCCCAGCGCAAGGTCACGTGACCAAAACCCCAGAATGCTTTGTGACATCTGCCCCTGCCATTTTTATCAAAAGGCCGGGCCGCGCTATTGGTATTTTGGGAGTTTCCTTCAGTTTATTTTGCTCTCTCTTTATTGGCGAAGTTGAATTGAGGGGTTGAGCTGCTTTTTTTTTGTCGCGATATTGATCAGATTTATGTATTCAGCACTGAAAGGGTCTTGTGCCCTGTAGTATCTAGCCGAAGGGAGAGTTCAGAGTACTTATCTCACATCGCACAAGTAAAGCCCTGGATGCAGTGACCTCTAACTTTTCCATTCGCTTCCCTTTCATTCATTTCGTTCCTTTTGTATGGGGATCTCGGGCTTACCCTGGTGACATCGCTGGTGTGTGAGGTTATCTGACCCCTTGACCTGTCCCCAATTTCAGAGGGTCGGGGTATCAAGAGGGCCTCTCACATAAGAATGATGGGCAGTCATGGTATCTTAATAGCTCAGTTATAATTTTACATTTCTTAAATGAAAAAGTATGCATCTATCTATCTATCTATCTATCTATCTGTGTAATTATAATATGCGTAAAAGAACCATATGGAAATTGAGATTTATACATCCAAAAAGCTGAATAAATAAGCTTTTCATTGATGTGTGGTATTTTAGGGAGGACAATATTTGGCTGAGATGCAACTAATGTATGGTGGAATCTGAGAGTGCAAAAAATTTTATAAATATTAAGGAAAAAAGCCTTTAAATTTGTCAAAATTAAGTCCTGCACAATGCATACAACTGTGTTTTGAATTTTTTTTGCAAAATATCGTCATGGAACATGATGTTTACTCAATATCTTAATAATAATTTGGCATTAAAGGAAACTCTATTAATTTTGACCCATATAATGTATTTTTGGCTATTGCTACAAATATACCCAAGCGACTTAAGACTAGTTTTGTGCTCCAGGGTCTTATATATATATATATATATATATATATATGTGTGTGTGTGTGTGTGTGTGTGTGTGTGTGAATAATGGATATTTTAGTTTTTTTGTAATTATTTAACAATAATTAAAAAATTATACGAATTGTTTACATTTGTTAGTTATTTAAAAATTACAGCTTACAGTATTTTAATTTCTTTAAATAGTACAATACATTAAAATATATATATTTTACTCGTTATCTTTTTTTCTGATAATTCTGCATGTCATTTTATTAGTCCTACTAGTCATTTATGAATTTTTCTGGTTATTGTACAATATGTAGTGATCTCCTTCTATTACCTTTATTGTACTTACATAGCAAGTCATAATGTATTCCTTTTATTGTGTCTGAATTGGTTTGATTTAGCAGTGCTGAAGTCGACGTCTGTGCGTGTGTGTGTGCGCGGCTCACTGGCCCCGCAGCCTGGCCAGCTTGTAGCTCTTAATAAAAACCACAGACTGTAATTGGACTTAATTGCACCCTTCGGGCGTCATAAGCTCAAGTGTTGCTAAACAAACTGCAGGGTCTGGAGGCCGGCACGCTGCATTTGCCACAGCGTTCCGCCATCTTGCCATGTGCGTGTAAGCGTGTGTAAAGTGTAGCATGAGCCCAAAGAGTGTTTGTTTGTGGCTCTCAATGAGTTTAGACATGCCGTGTGCCACTGCTACTAGAGGACGAGGATTATATTCTTCCTTCTCAGTCAGCCAGCAGAACAAGAGCACACAGGTCTAAAAATGATTCACACATTTACTTTTGCATGTACTCGCTCTGCTGGTGTGTCAACCAGGGAGAAATCACCCACCGGTGAACCCGGTTCAGCCCTCTGCGGTTAAATGATGCCTGCCAGGAACATTTAAGGCGGGTGTTGATGATGTGTGCTTTGCCAGGTGCTGAAATACTTGTCAGTCTTAAGACTATAGTCCTTTGCGGTGTTGGAGAATCAACTTTCTAAACTTGAAGCTGGTAGTTAAACTTAAGTTAAACTGCTTTAAAAAAAGAAGCTAGGTGCGTTACAAGTTGTCTACTTTTGATTCTATATATATATTAGTGCTGGGCAATAATTAATCACAATAATTTGCTTACAAAATAAAAGTTTTTGTGTACATAATATATGTGTGTATACTGTGTATGTACTGTGTACATGTATATGTTTATATTAATACCATTTATATTAGATATTTATATCTATCTCTATATATATATTATAATATATATTTCAAAGAAATACATGCATGTGCGTATTTATATATACATAATAAATATACACAGTACACACACGTAACATTTTGTACGAAACATGTTTATTTTAGATTAGATTAATCACAGTAAATCATTGCCCAGCACACACACACACACACACACACACACACATATATATATAGATATAAAATGTAGTTACCTTTTCTATGTATTTATCATATTATATTGTTGAGTAATTGTGTGTGTGTGTATATATCAAGACCCATTTGGTAAATGGCCTATTTATTTCAAATGAATCAGACCTACCTGGTTTTGGTTCACCACTAATTGTTTCCAAAAGTAGCTTGTTACTGAAAAATCTCCACATTTTGAAAACCGCTAAGCTTTTTGTTACAAACTCTAAATTGCAAAAAGTTGGTAGCATTGCTACAATTAGTTAGTATCTTCCCATCGCACTTGTTTTAGTTATTCACTTGAGTGTATACGAGTCTCTAAGTAAACCCTTCAGTGTGTTTGTTAGACTCTGTGAGCGTTTTGTGTGTGTTTGCGTACAGATGCTCTCTTCCAGGCCAAGCATGAGGTGCGGCGGTCCGTTCTCGTGGGGGGCTCTCGAGGGTCACTGCACACAATCGATTGAGGGATCCAGACCAAATTCAATCATTGAAATGGCAAGGCCAGCCGTGTTTCAGTAGCACCGCTGACCCCGAAACCGGGAGCCAGAGGAGAGTGGGATAATCACTGTGAGAGTGCCATGTTCCTTTAACTGTTCGATCGGCCGTGCCGCATGGCAATCGCACCCCGCCGGCAACGTGTCGCCGCCGAGTGTTCGCCGTCTGTTATCAAGATTTCCCACATTTACGCATGGACAAAGACTCCATCTGCCCGTACGAAATGCATATTCATTTCTCTGAGATCGAGATAATTAGGAGTCGTCTGAGATAGGCTGGCGAGATTATGGAGGCCATTGTGGTTAAGGGGTATTTTACACAAACATTTATATTGTGATGTTCTTTCACAAACTAAAACGTTTTTTTTTCTTACAATAAAAGTCAATTCTGATTTGGACCCCATTTATTTTCATTACACAGGCAAAAAAAATATCTTTTGTGTTTGAGAGAACACCATACAGGTTCTGAATGACATTAGGGTGAGTTAAAGGCTTTCATATTTTGGTAAACGATCACTATATTGGCTCATCCAATGGTGTGAGTTTTGAAGGTGGGACTACCTGTTTGTCTAGCCAATGGCTGACTGGTTCAGGAACTCATGTTGAATGCAATTTCATATGTTAACGGTGGCGACACAGAAATAACTTTCTTAAAGCTCAGAGCGAGGTGTGTAATCTCAAATGCTGTCGGCAAACACAAACCATGAAGTTTGCAAGGCTCTCATTTAAGGCTTCAAACAGCAGCGCTGTAGCCCGTGCCTTCCCTGTGGAGGGAAAAAACAGAACACATAATTAAGATATATGACCCGGCTGGGTCAGAATATAGCCATAGACTTAAAATATAGTGAAGCAGACAAGTCTCCGTTAATCAGTGGTTTGTGGTTAGTGTTTGAAAGCAATGTATATGAGACTGCTCAGAGAGTGTGTGTGTGTGAGGGGGTGTCTTCTTGTTTTAAATGGTTTACGCAGCTATAAAAAGGTCTGGAGGAGAGTGCAGGCATGTGTGTGTGTGAGGAGTCCTCTGTGTGCGTTTATGACCGGGCACACAGCTCTATTTGCGAGTGTGTGTGTGTGTGTGTGTACGCTCTCTCCCAGGTTGCTCCACGGTCAGTGACCCACAACTCTCCCTCTGTTCCGCCCCCTAGTCCAGACTCTCGTTGTAATATATGGGCTGGGCAGGTGTGTGTGTGTGTGTGTGATCGCATCCTCCAGTGGCTCAGGAATTATCACATTTCCTTCTGCACACTCAACTCAGTGTTTTGTCACCCACTAATGATGACTATCCATCAATCAGAGGGGCGGAGCTGAGGAAATGAAGATGGATTGAATTAGTTTTTAGTGAAATGGTTGGCTATTGAGCAGCCCCGTAATTACTCTGTCAGGAGAATTGAACCGTATCAGCAAGGCAGAGGCTAACCTTAACACTTTCACCCTACTGTTAATTACGGGCAGATTCACCTCATGTCTCTTCTAATAATAAGTGAATAATACTGATGGTGTAACAAGAACGAGATAGATCTTGATACAAATTTTAAATTATGGACCCTTCCAAAAATAATAATTCCTCAGAATAGCATTATTTATTTAATTAATATTAATGATAATAATAAAATATTTATTTATTGTTTAATTTTATATGATGATATATAATAATTTTTATATAATAATACTACTAGTAGTAATAATAATAACTATTGTTGTTATAGGCTTAAATTGTCAAGGCTTTACTAGAGGAAGGGTTATTTGGTAGAATTCTTTTAAATATTATTGTTATCATAATTACGAATATACATTTTTTTATTTTTTAAAAATCATAATAATGGCCATTATTTGAAGAAGGCCAATATTATTTTTGTTGGCCTTATTTGCGAGCATTACTGTTTATGACACTGAATTCTAATAAATAAATAGAAATTACTGTGATCATAAAAACACACTTTTTTAATCTTATATTTGTTTTTACAGATTTTGTACTTTTATTTTATATATATATATATATATATATATAATTTATTTATTTATTATTTTAGTTTTTTGGATGACCGTCAATTAATGTGCTATAAATTACAGCCTCATTAATGTTTGCCAGTAACTGAATAATTAGTCATATTTAGCTATTCAATCATCATTGTTGTTGCATCGTTGCCCCACTGAATTTGTGCCGTTATGTGCTGGAAAAAAGGAAAATTTCAAAATGTGGAAGGAAAAACAATTGATACAAAATGTGTCATTTAAATAAAAATGACTTTTATTCCTGCCGTAAATAACAAATGTAGAATAACATTATAGTGGCAGAAAGAATACCCTCATGCTAATCATACATGCTGCACACTACAGATTAATTGTCCTTGACGAACAAATGCATATTCAAAAGGAAAATAACGTGAGAGGTCCCAATCCAAGCGTACCGCAGCGTACTCTGTATACTGTGGGAAATGAAAATTGGGCTGAAGTGTTTTTAATTAAATAAGTCAGAGAAACTCCAGGAAATGGCTTAATTTCATATTGAGACACATGACTTGGGGATCTTAGCGAACCAATTAACCTCAGCACAGCTCATTAAAAAGCTGCTTTCATGGCCAGGAGCTGGAGACTTATCTACCAACATAGGACATGAAAGCAAATTTGTAAATCCCAAACTCTAAAAGTAATTGGAAAGGTAGATGCAAAGGGTAGTACTAAAGTGACATGGCTGTGCTAAAATTAACTAAAAAATTAGTTATTAGAAAAGTAATGGTAGAAGGAAGTAGACCTGTATTTTTTTTTTGTTTTTTAGGGTTAAATTAGCCAAGGGATGAGTAATCAACAAATGAGAATAGGATGCCTGGACAGGATGTTATTTAGAAGGGCTAAATGGTGAATGGATGATTGCATTAATTTGTGGTACAACCCTGTGAAGTTACTTAAGGAGAAATGATTTCGGTGCTTCGGCACGTGCACGTTCCCATTGTAATATTGCACAAAATGTATATTACTTTGATAAGCTGACCTCAACAGCAGTCATCTAGCTCACATTATGTTGGTTTAGTAGGTTAGCTGAATTAGACCAGGGGTCACTGCCCTCACAGACCCGACTGAAACCTCATCGGGACTGCAGAGAAAGGCGCTCCTTGGTCCCTCAGCCCCCGGTTTGTTTTTTTTTGCCTCATTGAAAGTCCATTAGTGTCAGACTGAAGGACATTACTGTCACCATTTTGATTATTTAGATGTAGGCTAATAATTTTTAAAGCCCGTGTCGGTGGTCTGACCAAAATCAGATGCTTCTTCAGTACTCATTACTAAAATGAATTGTTTAATGGGTTAATGACATTTGAAGATTTTTTTTTTGCGAATGTGTGTGTGTGTGTGTGTGTGTGT
>JAUMHR010000062.1:11656182-11661056 GCA_032361145.1 Enteromius fasciolatus | reverse complement strand
TGTGTGTGTGTGTGTGTGTGTGTGTTTCAGTACGTCAGTAGAAAAAGCGCAATTTTTGTGAGGGAAAGCCATTGTGAATCTGAAGTGTTGATTGTCAAGAAAAACTCAGCATTATGAAAATAATCCATTTTCTTTCCGAGTCGGAGGTCAGAATAATCGCTCCCTTTGAAAGATCTTCTCACTGATCCCCTTTGGGTGATCAGTCATTTGATAAATGTAACCTTCTTAATACTCCGCTCCGAGGGGCAGACGGACGGGGAGCGCAGACGGCCACGGGACGTGTATAGGTTACACCGCCGCAGCTCCACGACACCCATCCAGCGTTCGCTAGAAGGCAAATGGCATCCGAAATCTGATTAGGCCCCATTATAAAGAGTGATATTTTCATCCCGGCGATTCTCGGTACTGTGTCAGTACTCTCCACTGTTGCAGTGCCGGGAAGAGCCCAGGCCTTTGACAGATAGTAGATATCCCAACCGTCGCTTGTTTGGACATCGCTGTCTTTCACAACGTGGAAAAAACAGACAGCCGAGAAAATAGGAAGCAGCTAAATAATGTCAAAAGATCAGAAATCAATGGGCCGGAGGAATGTGATCCTACTTCTCCTCTCACATGCACTCCACCAGAGTGTTTTTCCAGGGCCACTGAAGTTGCTTGTGTTCACCCCCTTGGAGATGTAACATAAGCACGGGGAAGCGGTGTAATAATGTTTGGCTATCAGCAAAAATAACCCTTTACTTAAAGGTTACTATCAGAAGTTTATTGAGTTACATGCTTTTTATTTACAGGGAGAAAATAAAAGGACGGAAAGCTCAATTTATTAATGTGCTGGATCGTGTTTCTTTGAATTTTGAGATACAAAAGAATAACAGGAAACTGATCGATAGTATGACAGAAAGAGCATATATATATATATATATATATATATATATATGTGTATGTATGTGTGTATATAACTCTCTCTCTCTGTCTCTTTCTCTCTCTATATATATATATATATATTGCTATTTATTAAATGTGTGCTACTTGTTGTGTTTTTTTAAAATCAGGAAAATGTTGACGTTTTAGTCGTATGTTCTGCATTGTGATCTGTTATAATGAGAGAGCGAGAATGCAGCACCATTACGCTTTTGTGTCACACATCGAGGGCGGGAAACAGACAGGATTACAACAAAAAAAATCTGGACATTTCTAGGAGATAAATTTAATTTCTTTGCTATTTGGAGGTCTTCTTTGAAAATTGTAATGAACACATTCAGAAACCGGAGAATAGATTTACTCTTAGCTTCAAATAAGTCTGTGTTATCGTACTCTGTCATTCGCTCCTTCCTATTTTCGAGCTGCTAATTGATGTTTTTGATGTCGGCGAGAAAATTGAAGAAAATGTCATGTGTGAACCAGCGCGGAAGTTAATAAGATTGACTTCGTTGACGGAATTCACAATGAGCAAAGGGAAAGCGTATAATAGGGCCTCGCTGCATCGCCCATACATCTTCGGATGGGATGAAATCGACACCCGCCGAAGCCCGGTGTAAAAAGATAGAACATTCGGGATGGCTATTCTTTTTCACAATGTTTTTTTTTTTTCTTCTTCTGCGGTTTGTTTTGTTTATCTCTCTGCACTCAGAGCATCTGACTGGTGTGCATAAGCAGCTGTGTATCCTGCAGGCTCCTGCCTCGAACCAGGCCCAACAATTCGAAGGAACTGTCTCCCAGGGATACCCTCCCACTCCAGACAATACTTATTCTTAATGCTGTTTTGAGTTTGAAAAGGCACAGGGCTTTAAAAAAGGTTAGATAAAGATATGTCTAAGAGATGCACAGATATCAGTTAGGGTCAATGCATATGCTTGGCCGATGTGGAAAAGAGCTTAAATTCAAATCCCCTTGAATAAAAGGATTGAAGCACCACCACGGTCGCTCCATCTTTAGCCATTTATCGAACGCTGGCCGCAAGCCGAATGCAATCCATTGTTCGCAACGTGCACGTTTCCACGATTTTTTGTTTATCAACTAAATTTCGTCTGTTAACGAAAAATTACGAAAGTAGTAATTTCAGTTTTTGTATATTGAAAATATTCTTTTTTCGTCAATTGGCAATATGCCTAGGTGTAATGGGGTTCTGTGTTTTTAATTAGGGTGCGGATTAGCTGAGTTCGGTTCACTGGCTCTGATTATTTTTTTCCCGCCCTTTAGGGGAATGAGCTAAAACCCTAATGCGGCCAGTACCCCCAAGCGGTCCTTTTTTGAAGACACCGAACAAAAAAAAAAAATCGTAGACTCTGCTAGTGTTCAGCCCTCCAAGGACCCACAGTAAGGGACATTATTCTCAGAATAGCCAATTAATTCCACTGGCAATGATCGGTTAGCGCTTCTCCCGGCCCTCCTCGCCCCCCGCGCTCCACTCGGCATTTGAAATGCTAACACAATGAAATATTTTTCTATTGGTTGGTGTCCCTCGGCTAAGCCACCGCCGCGGGCAGAGAATTTCATCGACTGATGAGACCAGAGGCGGACCCGATAAAAAGGTTACCTGTACGTGACATACACTCAAAATGGCTAGCGCTACCTTGAACTCGAAAGTTCTGTAACTTTTATTTGACTTTTCATCGTTAGCGAGGCAGCACTTCTGCGCCCGTGGAGAGTCGAAATGAAGGACGGCTACTTGTTTGTGTCCACAGAAGCATGAAACATCCTTGCTCGTTTTTTTTAATGTGTTTTGTCGCTTTTTTGTTTTGCGCTTTATCTGATTTGCGTATTAGCTAGCTTTTTTAACGTTTAGATAATTAGCGATATTTTATTGTGGCATCAAAGAGGCTGATCATGAAAGCACCCTTTCGAAACGACCACATATACGTTTTTTCACACGGAAAACAGTTGCGTTAAATCTATTGTTTCCGAACGTTCGCCATTTTGCCGTAGCCGGGGCTTTGTGTTGCGGTCTGGGTGCTAAGAAAAGAGCAGTAGTGCACCTGTCATATCAACAGCTGAGGGATGGGGAGGGTGTCGAGGAGTAACGGGGAGGAGGTATGGAGTTTTTTTCTCAAATTGTTAGTTGAAGTAAGTATGGTGTTGGAATCCCCCCCCCACCACCACGACAGACACAAACACCATAAGCCCCACTCTCTCTCTCTTTTTTTGCACACACACACACACACACACACACACACACACACATATATTTTGCTGTCTACAAGGAGTGAGGCAGGTGGCTCCCCATGGCTGCAGCTTCATGACAACATGCCATTAGAAATAGCAGGCCTGTTGATCAATCCAGCCGACATGACAGCTTCGCCGCAAGGCCTGGCTCTTTGAGCACCATCTCTGCGGCAGCTCCCTCTCCTGTTTCTCCTCACTAATTGGTGAAAGTTCTCTTATATATGCTTGTGGCACAGGGCTCTTTTTTTCCATCCTCCTCTTCTTCTCTTTCTCCTTCTTTTGCTCTTGCCTCTCCTTCCACCCATCATCACCCCTTATGTATTTTTTCTTTTTGTCACAATGGAAGTGATAACTTTTAGTTAGATATTGCAAGTGGGTTAAAAATGATATGTGCGCCGTAGGCATTTTTTTGCTCTGAATTTCTTATTGTGTTTTTTTTTGTGTTTGTGTGCAATAGGGCTATAGTTTGACATTGGTTCATGGCAACAGAACAACAGATTTAAATGGAGAATAACTGCAGATGGTTTTTTTAGCATGCATTTACTCTTTATTCTTGAAATATGGCAATATAGCAGCTCAATTAAATTGACATTGTATTTTTTTTTTCATACACATGCATATATTTATTAAAATAAAAAAATGCATACAGGAGCCATCAAACCAATTGTCAGGATTTTCATTCTGCTCCGTGCAAGCTGTCATGTTCCTGAGCCGTGTTTAAACCTACTGTCATCTCCCGCTGAAGTGCTTAACACCCCCTCTTTGATTTCTCCCTTAACTAAATAAATTAGCGTGGAGAAGGAAAGAGAAACACACAGCAAATGTTTAAATATCTCCTATTTGTCATCTGTTTACGCTTTTAATTACATAGACACAGCTTAGCGCTAGCACTCGGAGCCAAGGCACGCTCCTCTTGAGATTTTGAGCCAGAGTACAAACACTGTCCTTCCCATGATTAATTTAGTTGTTAATATTTAATATTTATTTTAGGCAAACCCTCTAGGCCAGGAACTTGTGTGCAAACCTGAGCATTTTTTCTTCTACGTTTTTAAAGAAAGCTCATTGAAATCCCTTTAGCGAGACTTCTTTATTGAAAGAAAAGAAAGAGATAAAATAGAGAAAGCTGCCTAGAGTGAAATTTAAATGTGTTGTATTTTTCTGTCCACGAAACGGGACTTAAAAGGACCTTTTTCCCTACGTTATTTGTCAATGCTGGCTAATCGTTATCAAGTGAAATGGTAATATTAACTGCTATCTCCACCCAGTGGCACGAACATAGCGGTGATCAGCAGAGCGCAGAGTGAGATGAGAAGATTTGCCAAAGGGATCATATTTTACTACACAATGATGTTGTTACCGGTGCATTTTTAACGTTGTTAATACTCTCCTCTCCCTCCATATGGTGTAAACAAAATCTGGAGACCAAAAATGTAATGCATATTGAATTGCGCTTATCTGTATATTCTGAGCTGGCTGAGTTTGCCCCGTGTCGCAAAGCTCTGTGCATTTTGCTGTCATTTGTCAGGTTAGTATATGTAGTGGTGGTTGCTCTGGAGGAGACGGGGGTTGAGGATCGCACTGGACTGGGGGTCCGCATAAGCGGATCGGCGACGAGTGGAACTGGGGGTTCCTCTGAAGCTCCCTCTCTTGCTTTGATCAAAGCAGGTTGTTTTATGTGGCTTGTGTGAGACTTTGAAGCCACCGCGTCACCTACA
>JAUMHR010000062.1:11648682-11651182 GCA_032361145.1 Enteromius fasciolatus | reverse complement strand
TTGGTTTTAGATTTTTTTCAAAGTATTTTTGCATTTAAAAGTTAAAAATAGTGGCTGGATAAAAATGACATTTGAAGTAAAAAAACAAGGGAAATGATACGCATTTTTACATGGTGATAAAACAGATGGAAAGTTTTTAATTCGTTATTTCAATTCCTTGTATTTTGGTGAATAATGTGAATCCAGACGGTTCATATTTAGAAAAATGATTTAAATCAGCAAAGAAAAATAAAAAATACACACAAAATAAATAAAAAGGATTTGTGGAGTAGGTGCACCAAAGGCCTTTGCAGCTTTGTCAGGGCAAGACCATAAAGAGTTAAATTTGGGAGCTTCTTTATTCCCCTAAAAAAGAAAAAGAGGGAATAAAACAATAGAAACAAGACCCCACATTGATGTCACATCCATGTCAAAACGGAGACAAATACCTTTCTCCCCTTTTCCTCCGTCCTCCCCCGGATGGTGGGCTTAGAGAGGGGACTGTCAGAATCACACAGCTAAGTGACTGCTTGCCACACTTTGCTGATCTTGCCCTCCCTTTGTGGATGTTGTTTTCTCTTGTCTTTTCTCTCGCTCTCTCTCTTTCTGTCTTCTTCCCTTGCCTTGCTCGCTTTACCTTGTTGTAGCCAAGGCTTTTCAAGCTGCTAGTTCGTCTTTGGGCATCCTGGAGGCACTGCAGAACCCACACAAACACACACACACACACACACACAAACTTGGACAGACACATGCACAACCATAATAAGCTTTTTTTTCCTAGTGGTTTTTCATGTTTCTTTGCTTGTGGGAAGACATCTCTGCAGCTCTGATAACTATCAAGTGAGATTTCTCTTCATCTTAAAAAAAAAATATATATATATATCACTTTGAGCTGGACCGACTGACCGCTGAAGGAAAAACCTGATGGAGAAATGAGTGATTATCCGCCTGCGGAGGACAGGCCTTGCCGGACGTCCTGAGACGCAGCTCTCACTGTGAGCCGCTAAAGACCCACTCCAAAAGGAAAAAAAAAAAAAGCGAACAATGCCGTGCGCGTGAACTTCTGTGTGTGCGACTCTTTGGTGTGGGACACACACATGCGCCCGCTCAAACACAATAGCAGTTTTGGGAAAGAAGCTAAGGTTGAAAAAGAACAAGAAGAGAGGGAAGAAAGGAGAAATACTCTTATTCGTTGGCGGGAGTGAGAGGTGGAGGACAGGGGAGGGCCGCGGCACTGCTCATGTACCCGAGAGAAGGCCTTTCACTGGGGCTGGAGGAGAGGGGAGGAAAGACTGGCTCTCTGGCCTCTGGGCTGTCTCTCCTGCAGCAGGTTGGCTGCTGGCAATTCAGTCTTAATGCCTGGGTAAGTGCTAATACACACGCTGTTTTCACACTCCTGTGGAATTTTATTCTGCTTTTGTTAGACTGACTCAGTGCCAGGACTGTGGTAAAGGATGCATTCATTTTATATGCTTAAGATGTCTGTGAATGTGTGTGTGTTTCATAAGAACTAAGAGATAGATTGATGGATATGGTATTTGATGTGCATTTAGTTAAAAGTGTCTGATAAAAGAGTTGAAGGTTTGAAAAAGATGATATGTGAACAATATGAATATGGCATCCTAAGAAAACTAGATTTGTTGTCATTTAATTGTTCTTTATCTGGGAAAAAAATCTTGGATTTATTAAAATGCATGAGTATTTATTTGTTAAATAATCCTGCACTTTTATGTTGCAATATTAATTATATTAATTAATTATGAATTATATTTATATTAATTAACCACTTGAGAAGTTTTTCTGTATCATGTTTGAAGTAAATCATGAAGGGTTTTTTTTGTTTTGTATTGAGAATAGAAAAGAGAAGTTGCTGTTTATATTTTCATAGCGAGTCATAGTTAGGCATTTGTTTTGTTTGTATGCGTTTGTGTGTGTGAGCGGTGGGCGGATTGGAGTTGTTATAGTGACGGTGACATCATCATAGTTCCACATTCTTTTGAAGTTCTTCTGTCTCATTTCGAGCTTTCGTTTCCGAACGGCACACATTGGCTGCGTCTGTTTCTTGCTCATTTGAACATTCTCATACATAAACAAGCGTGGATGTTTTCTGCATTGTGTCCACTGTGCTTGGATGCGAGCCACTGGCACGTACTCTTCTCGAGTTCAAGTCCTTGGCAGCTTTTTTTGCTTGCTCTGGAATTTCACAGGCCTGAGAGCCCCTCTATCCATCATGAGGATGTCACACCCCCTGCGTGTCCCCCCCACCCCAGCCCCACTACAGCTCATTAGAGCCCACAAGCTCCAGTGACAACTCATCATATCATGCCGTAAAGCGGAGAGAGGCGCTCTGGCCCTCAGGGGCCACGAGGTCACCACCTTCACATTTTGTCTTTAAATTGCTCTGCAAGGTGCCACCAAGCGGAAATGCAGTGCCAACAGCTTTTTCCTGCTGCTGTCCGGCCCTCTGTCTTCCTCAAATTCCTTGTACCTCTTCCACAGGCCTCTAACAGAATTTCCCAAC
>JAUMHR010000062.1:11613038-11642015 GCA_032361145.1 Enteromius fasciolatus | reverse complement strand
ACTGTCAGTTTAACTACGGTCACATGCAGATTTCGGGGGCCGTCGTTGGACTCTGAGCGAGAGCTTTGTTTGGCCTGGTTCAAGTGGCGATTTGGACACAAATGTCCCCAGGGGAGCACTAATGGTTGTGTGTGTGGGGGGATTGTGGGATGTGCGTGTGAGCGTTTGTTTGTTTTAACTGTGGCAGTGATTGCTCCCTTGTGACTGTTACTCATCTGTTATGTGAGAAGTGGGAGGTGTTTGCTGTAGATGACAAATCTCCACTCGCTTTGTAGCTTTTATGTCATTTAAACACAAAAGTCAAATGCAAACAGCTTTATTTGGTGGTCACCTTCTTCTACATTTACTCTGCCTTTCCTCTCTAATCGGAAACGTACAATACTCTTTTCGCAATGATGATGAATGTGAAGATGATGGTGGTAGTGGTGAGACTAGCCAGAGAGGCACAGAGGCAGATCTGGTTTATAGTTTCGAGAAATGGAGACCAACTCAAGCTCAGCCTGTGTCTCCAGACAGGGACAAACTCTTGTTTAATTGCAGAGTGATTGGAAAAGCAGCTCTGGAGGCCTGGCGAGCCTAGACCAGAGGACGTTGATGGATACATGTGAGCAGGGAGGGAGGAACAGGGAGGGGTTTTGTCCGCCTTAAACACTGGCTTGGGTTTGAGTATTTTTGAAGGGAGAAAAGCTTTGGAGAAGATACTCAAAACTTAAATAAAAGTGTTTTTTGCTCAGGATATTAGGATGTTTAAAATGTTCAAGCATTAGGCCCTCATTCATGAAACACAAGCAGAAGCTAATCTGTGCAAAATTAATTCATTAGTATGAAAAATGTACTCTGTGTTACTCTAATGTTACTACAAAAGGATTGCTTATAAACGATGTATTCTTGAACACCAAATTACTTCATGAACCATGAGCAGAGCAAATTTCTTCATAAGTAAATCATAATACAAAGTCAATTATCTCAGTGAATGCAGATTTACAGACGAATGTTAAAACAAACAATTAACATTGATTCTGCTTGCGTGAGTAAATGAGGCCCGATCTTGTGCTTGCATCTAGTATATTTTCATAGTCCTTACACCGTTTAAAGTGGTCAGGCCAAACATAACAGCTCTGAAACACAATATTTAGCTCTGCAGTGATGATCAGAGTGCATTGGCAGCTGCTCTGCGTATGAGCGCAGGATCTTTGCAGCTGGTCCCGACTCTTAAAAGTCAATTTTTTTTAACTCCAGAGTTGGCTCTGAAACCAGGGCTTCACACATTTGACACCAACAGCTTTCACCCCGTGTGTGTTTTGAGGTCTCGGCTCCATAAAGAAGTCGTTTGTACCCTGCCAAGGCCTGAAAAGAGCCTATTCCGCCAGCTCCACCGTCAGGCACTCGCGCGGGTCTACAGCCTGTGCTCTAGCGCTGGACCTTCACTTAAGTGACAGCTGATTCTGTTCTAATGAGGCCTTTATATTGTGATCATCCTATTTCCAGTGCAGGCTAATTGAATCTTCTGAATGGGGGCTAGGGGGATTGGTGATGTGCTGGGGAAGAGCTAATGCGTTTTGATAATCTGTAATTGAATTAGCATAGATTAATAAGTGGTGGTCTTGTGTCTCTGCGGAGGGAAGGTGCTTTAGCATGTTTGTGTCAAAATTGGCGGCGTCCGCTGTCACCGGCCTTCTGCGCAAAATAATGAGCACCAGGAAAAGGTTTCATTAATTGTGTTTATGGTTTTCTGTGAATAAAGAGGGCGAGAGAGAGAGAGAAGGAGGGGGAAGTCTTCTGCTTTGTCTTCTTTCACAGTCAGTGGACGAGAACTCCAGGAGGCCTCGGGATTAAGAGACGCCCATATGTTGCTCTCTGGTGCCTGTCTTCGGCTCAGAGAGATTCTGACGGCCCTATCTGCCGCCATTTATTATGCAGTTAGCACACAGGGCTTCATGTAGCGATCTGCTTTTCACCCAGGTAACACTTCAGCCTCCTAAAAAATACATTTCAGATCACGAACGGATCCGGCAAATGAGCTACATAGTTTTGATAATGGGGTTGGAGTCGTACAGGTGTATCGGCCGTCCCGGGTGACAGGGGGAAGAAGTGTAGGCCCCTCGGCCCCTGCCCGTTCCTGCCCTTTGATATGTTCCTCCCTTCTATTTCGGCGGAGGAAGAGAAAGGGAATGACAGACAGAGCGCACCGGCGGGGTCATTATACATTAAACAGGCGCCGAGGCCATCGCTCCGATTGGCAATTAAATGGCACTCACTGACACTCGGCTGGTGTGGAAGAAGATTGAGACATTGGACCCTGCAGGGGCCCTTCTCGGCACACCTCTCTGTCTCGCTCTTCCCTCAGCAGGGCTAAATTGGTGGCAGGCTCTGCTGCGTGCTGATGAGCGCAATGATGCCCTGCGCTTCAAAGGGAAGGCCGTCATGTTTAAACCATAACCTGGGCCTCGCTATGGCAACAGCGGCACGGGTGGGGGCGGCGCTGATGGGACAGTCAGGAGGAAAAAATTGGACGGCGGAACAGAGGAAATTTTAACAAGTATGCAAGGACAGAAAGAGAAAGAAAAAAGGTGGGGGCTAATGATTACGCCGCTGCAGCCACAACGCCGGTCCCCCCTCGGTAGAAGCGGATGGCCCGGATGACATGGCACAAACACAAATGTGTCAGGGATGAAGGGAAGAGAGAATAGGAGAAGAGAGATTGGGGGGAAACACAGTCCCCAGAGAGAACCTCCAACAGAAACTAGTTGTTCCTTGTGAGTTTACGCTCATCATTATATTCTGGCTCCAAGCCATATAGCCACACTCAAGCAGATAATGAGCTGTTTGAAAAAAAGAATTATTCCTTCTTTTTTTTTTCATCATCCTTCATTCTTTCTCTCAGATTTGTGTACGGCCATGCACAACTGGGACACACTACAACTCACACACACACTCAGGCACAGATATGTTTATTTGTACACTGAGGAATTCTACAGATATTTGTATAATGCTAGGGGATGATATTATAGATAGGTCCTTCAATTAGCCAGGGGACATTTTAGGAAAATAATCAAATTGCAAATAAATGAGAAGAAAATGACCACCCTAAATGGTCTCGAAATGACCACACTAATCAAAAATGTATTTTTGATTCAGAAAACTGCTCATGAAAACAATTTGACCCTATTTAATGTGTTTATAAATGTTTGTGGTGTGTGATTTATCAAAACACATCATTTTTCTTTTGTCAAAACGTAATGTTTTCACCACCGCTAAAATGAACCAGGCCTTGTGGGTGGAAGAAAATAAAATTAACCAATAACATTATATCCCTCTTAAATCCCGATCGAAATATTTTAATATATCTTAATGGGGTTTTTTTTGTTTGTTTTATTTATGATGAAATATCATGTGTGTTGTTTTGAAGAAAACAAAAAAGATCAAAATGTAACAATTTCTATCATTTCCCTAAGACTGTGTGGGTGGGAAAAGAAATATATCCAAGAATATTATAGCCCACTTTTTGTTAAAGGCAATAAAAACAAAGTTTTGATCATTACTGTTCATTATTGTGGTCAGATTATCAGTGCATGTTATTCTGAAGAAGTTTCATATCAAAACTCTGCAATTTCTCTGCCTTTAAAATGACTTTTTGTTTTGTTTGGCTATGGAAAAAAAAAGAATTATACTAACTAATAATTTAATCGTAGCCCACTTTTATGATGCAATCAAATTATCATGTATATATTTATATCCTTTTTTCAAAATTCACTACCTGTTTTGTTTGATTTCGAAATGCATCTCCTTTGGGAACTAAAATGCTTTTGTCATTTATTGCCGTTTCCCTTCTCCCACATAACAGATATATTATGTTACTGCTGTCTTTATAGCCAGTTCTAGCATGTGTCAAGTCTTTAGCTCATAGTCAGTGCTTTGCTTTGTGAATGTATGTCCATCCATCATTTCACCCGTGTCCACTCTGACGATTTACACAGTCTTCTCTCCTCCAGGTTCCCTCCTCACATGGTGCCCCCCCACCACAGTTTGCACACCACAGGGATCCCCCACCCAGCCATCGTCACGCCCAACGTCAAGCAGGAGTCCTCTCACAGTGACATCGGCTCCCTCAACAGCTCGTGAGTTCACTTGACACGTTTAAGTTCTGTATTAATCCAATGGTGTCGGTATGCTGGTATACACATGCTAACATCCATTCCATCCTATTCGCAGGAAACATCAGGATGCGAAAAAAGAGGAGGAAAAAAAGAAGCAGCCGCACATAAAGAAACCTCTGAACGCGTTCATGCTTTACATGAAGGAAATGAGAGCCAAAGTGGTGGCAGAATGCACACTGAAAGAGAGCGCAGCTATCAACCAGATCCTAGGCCGAAGGGTGAGCATCTCAAGCAAACTCAGACTGTCAACTTGCAGTGTTGTCAGTGGTGGAAAAACACTCTTTCTATTTCTGTGTAATTGTAATCTTGCTCAATTTTGCTACTGGGTAAAAGTACAAAACTAGGGGAAGGGGAAATTTTAATGACATTGGTTGGAAACACTTCCGTGTTGTTTGAGCCTAAAATATCAATGGTCTCCTCCAGTTTTGATGGATGTGTGTGTGTTTCTTTATGTGCAGTGGCATGCTCTGTCTCGAGAGGAGCAGGCCAAATACTACGAGTTAGCCAGGAAAGAACGACAGCTTCACATGCAGCTGTACCCTGGCTGGTCGGCACGAGACAACTATGTAAGTTTTTAAGTTTTCAACAAGTAACATCGTTTATTCCCTCCCCAGGAGCCGCAGAGCAGTTTAAAGCCATCTAGATGTGTATTGAAAATCAGCCAACAGCCTTTGGAGAACCTTATTGTAGGTAGCTGGCTTTCTTAAACCAGAATGAAACCAGTAAAACGGACTAGCCTAATCAGCTAAGACTGGAGGACTGTTAGGTCCATCCATTGTACGTGTGCTTTTCCTCAGTGCAGTCAGATCTAGTTCTTTCCACTGCTTTCATTAGTATTCCACTGGTTCACCTAAAAAGAGAAAGGCGAGCTGAGATCAGAGTAATTAAATAACCACAGGGCCTAAACGCCTCGCAGCTTTGATGAAAGAGGACATCTCTCTCCACCGCCAGAAATGGGGAACGAGCGCACCGTTTACTGTTTCGCCGGAGTTTCGTGCCTGACAAACGGCCCCACCGCCCAGCCTGTCAGCTCTCTTTGGAGTCTGACCATGTTTCTTGACTCGCCTAGTCAAAGTTCCTGAACCGGAGCATGATAATCGCTCTGGCCGGGCCCGACCTCGCTCTCAACGCAATCACGGACACGTCCGACAGAACCGTAACCCGTTTTCGAGGAGGACAAACGTACCAAAAGTTCTCTCGCTCCGCTCTTCCCCTCCAGTAAACTGAGCCGCTCAAAGAAACCTCAAGAGCTTCCAATCGTTTCACAATGAAAGGAAAACTAAGCAGCAGCGAGACAACAAGGAATAAACAAAAGGGGAGCTATGGAAAGATAGGGAAAGTTCTGTTTTGTCCTGCAGTGGCATTTCAAACCTTCAGGCTCTTACATGAATAAATAAATCAGTGAAAACATTGGGCTCTCTTGTTCATTTCATGTCTTGGTCTTTTCTGCAATATAATAACTAAGGTTCCTGTCTATTTCTCTTTTTCTGGCGGGTAACTATCAGGGGAAAAAGAAGAAGAGAAAAAGGGAAAAGCAGGCAGGAGAGGGCAATGGTAAGTGAGCTGCAATTATCTCTCATATTAAAGCAGACCCATCATCTGTCACAAGTGTGACATCTCAAAGATGAAAGTCCAGCCATCTCTTTTTTGTGCCTGCCTCATTTTGTATATAGCTATGCTACCCCAATGCAATATTTACACGATAGACTGCTTGTTATCCCTCTCCCCTCCCCTTGCCCCATGTCGAGCGTTAATAACATTGAATATGCATGACCCCCACCACCTCCTCCCCTCCCACCAGCTGCCCCCACCCCTTGCCCAGCCCCCCTCCAGCATTTATGGTACTGTGATATGTATGTTTTGAGAGTGTGAGAGTTAATCACCCTTGTGACTGAATGTGCCGCCCATGCTTGTGTCACTGTGCTTATGTGGTCTGTGCCTGCTGCATGCTTTTTATATACCTGTTTATGTAGTCATAATACATATAAAAAAGATTTGTTTTAAATTCACCCACATCTTTCAATTAAGGAGGTTTGCTGATTACATTGATTTGATTCACTTTACCGTTCTTCTTTATGATGCTGATTACTGTGAGATATTGTCCAGGAAGTATGCAGAGTCATGTATTTGCGGTCTCTCTCCACCATGGACACCTTTTGAAGGCCTCTGTATCTTGTTCTTTTTTTTTTCCAGAACACAGAGAATATTTTCCAAACCCTTGCCTTTCACTCCCTCCGATTACAGGTGCTAATGTCATTTTGAGTCTTAAATTACTAACTTGCTTTTTTTTCCCCTTTTTTTGGTTCTTTATGTATTTGTTCATTTGTGCTTGTGCAGTATATCAAATATATAATGATCTATCTTTAATGAATAATATTTGCTTCATATATCTTTGATTTGCTAAGCTCAGTTATTCTCATGAAGAATATGTTGCTTTATTTTGCTCCTTTTCAGTTGTTTTCTTTTGCTCCATTTTTCATTATACACATACTTTCATCAGAAAAGTCACTTGTTATCATGTAAAGACTCCCCGATTTGTTAAACTCTCAAGCATGCAGCTGCAGTATGTTTATAGGAAAGACCTCTTTATGCTAAGAATAACCGGAGATGTTGTTATCAGGGTAAACCTCCTTAATCTACTGCCTTCAGTAGCTGCCCCGGCATGATTGCGGGCTCTGCCCTGTCTCCTCCTGATCTGCTCTGCTTACAACCTGCCTTCTCCCTCCTCAAACAGCCATCCACCTATAACTTTGCCCTGGTGCTGAGGTGGGCTGTTCGAGGTGGATGAACGTGGACCAGGCCTGATTACGAAGCAGCTTCATAGTGTTTCCCTGGCTTAAACTAATGCTCCGCCTCCCTCCTATAGCTCCTCCCTGCTCCTGCTACCTCAACAACCTGTCCCTATCAACCTCCTCTAGTCTAGAACCGCCAGAGAACAGCCGGCAGACATGTATCCATATCTGCTGCATCCCGCAACGCTTACCCTTTAACGAACGAGCATTTATTTACCCATAAAGAGTCTTGCTTTTGAAAGGCATGCACTGAGTGCCGATGCATTGTTTTCTGTCATCGTTACTTTCATATTTGTTTCTTGCCGTTTTTAATTTCTAGTTGTTTGTATTACTAACAAAATATGGTCTATTGCTACAATTAAAATTTATGTGTAGGGGAAAAGACTTTTATAGAGCTCGTCAGATTCATTGGATTCAATTTATCTCTCTTTCCGCTCTCTTTTCTGATTTCATCTCTCCTCCGCTGGCTTCCTCTTCCCTTCTTCGTCACATCAGATCTGAGCGCCCCAAAGAAGTGTCGCGCACGCTTCGGGCTTGACCAGCAGAATAACTGGTGTGGCCCATGCAGGTGTGTATTTGGTGTGCCGGCAGGTGTGCTAGAGCAGGTGACAGCTGGGGAACTCTCTTGTTGGTACCTCCTCCCACTTTTCTGGCTCTCTCAGCCTCGCATTCTCTCCACGCCACTTCCTCTGCCAATCAGCTTCTGCAAATCTGGGCGATGGGTTATGTTTTTCATTGCTAGGTGGGGCGGAAGGGTTGTTTTTCTGCATATTTTTGTGTGAGTGTGTGAGAAAGGAGTTTGTGCAGTACTCCTTTTTGAGTCTAATTGAAAAGAGGTGGGGTTAGATTTAAATAAAAAAAAAAAAGGCGGGTTTATTTCCCCCTGTTACGGGGGAGCGGTGTGGCCAGAGGGTTGAGAGGAGCTGGTCATGGTAAGTTTTTTTGGGGGGAGGCACGGTACCAATGTCCACAGCTGATTCATTTGCTCTAGCTCCATGCCTTTTTGTGTCCAATGACATGTGCTTTTTTTTTTTCTTTCTTTGTTGTGTTTTATGTTCCTCTATGGATAACAGATGCAAATACCCCTAAGAAGTGTCGTGCCTTGTTCGGGCTTGACCAGCTGGGTTTATGGTGCAAACCCTGCAGGTATATTCCCAGCCCCGCTCTTGGGGAGAACGTCTAAATTACGATGATGTTGATTTTAAGATGACAAAAATGAGCTTTTCTTCTTTCGAAACTTTTTCCATGGATTATATTTTCCTACTTCAATCTCTGAGGCGTTTTTACCGTTTATGTGTTTTACAAAGACTTGTTTCTGTCCTTTTCTGACTTTAGATACACTTCAGACGAACTGAAATCCTCGGGCAGAAAATGACAAAAGCATAATTACACACAGGCATTGTGGTTCAAATTTCAAGTCAAGCATACAGTTTTGAGTTTTTATATTAGTATAATTGAGTATTGCTGGTGTTTCTGCCCAAGGGACTAATCTGCTGTTTTGTACTGTTCTGCCCTGGTCACTTCTGTTAGAAATGTGTGATGTAGCCACATGTTTTGTGGAGGGCAGGGTTGGGGTGATGCCATCTCATCCCCCCTCTCTCTTTTTTTTCCTCCCCTTCTTCTTCCTTCTCCACTCCTCTCTTTTAACCCTTTATTCAGTCCCAACCTCTTGTCTTTCTGTTCTAATACAAGCAGTCTTTGAATTGGGAATATGTTGATGGTAGGTATTTGTTTCTGCTAAGTAATACCCTTTTCTGTGTCATGCTTGTGCACTCTTTCCTTTTCACCCTTCCATCGTGGACATCAGACGTTGTGCTGTTGTGATACTCCACTGTCCGTTTTCTACTTGCCCGACTGTATCCCCTGTTCCATCGAATTTCATTATACTTGCTAGTTTAGAAATCCATCTGATTCTCCAAAATCCACTCCCTCTTGTCTGACCTCCTTCAGGAGCAACAGAAAGCTTCTCAACTTTAGAGTATATGTGAGTGTTGGATGTTGGACGCGGGGTTCAGAGTTGAACATACAAATACTTCCATTTTAGAGCTAAAAAGAAAATTGCTTCAATGCAAGATTTTCGAATAGATGCTACGAAAAAGCACAACAGTAATTCATCTTTCTTTTGTAGGCTGTTGAATCCCTTTGATTTGATTCGCTCGTGTCAGTTTTTTAAGATAACAAGCGTTGTTGTTTGTACTTTAAAGTTGAAACCATGCAATATTTTGCAATTTCTTGAAAACAAAACAAAGCAAAAAACTAACCAGTAACTGTTTTATTTGTATGGACGTGGGTAGCCGGAGTTGATGAGGTTGTGTTTTTTGAGGGTTAGTGTCGTTCATCAGCACCTCTTGTTACTCAGAGGAACAGCCTGTGCATTTTTTGGGGCTGTGCTGAGAGAAACGCTGGTAATTGCGTCTTGATTCAGGGAGCTGTAAGGTTAAAAGACCCCACTCAGCTCTGTTTCCTGAAAGATGCATCTGGAGAAATTCCCTCAGAGACCCATAAATCAATAAGGAACACAGTGAGATACTTGGAATCAATATGGCTCTTAAAAAATGGATATTAGCTTATTTGCCGCTGTTTGACAGGCAGTTAGCACCTTGACAGACCCGCACTGAGTTTCGTAGTTGTACTGCACAGACTAGAGTAGCTGGCGGATCAAACGAACACGTCTCTGCCTCTATTCACCCATCTTTGACCCTGAAGTGCCACGTCTGCTCTGTATTAAGTCTGTTCTTTGCAGATCCCTGCGGCTGCATGTCGTGCATGCCCACCATTTACAAAGTGGGTTTAAGTAGCCGTGACAAGTTTTCCGTCCTCTTTTTGTCATTTTTGTTCATCATAGTGTGTATAGATCTCCCTGACTGTCTCTCTCAGTGTCTTTTTCGCACTTTCGTCTGAAACCAACACGCATAAGAGCAGGCAGGGGTATGACTTGAGAAACAATCCTTACCTGGCTGTTATTTTCATGACAAAGTAGTTGTCGGTTAGTTGAACCCGGTTCTCCTGCAACTCTCTAGCTCCCCCTGTCTTTGATTTAATTCCCTTTTATTTTACTCTGTGTATTTGTTGCTCTTTCTTTTCTCTTTTTGGAGTTAGCCTCGGCTGCATCACTGAGCTCGCCCTTTAGGCAGGATAAAGAGAGTTTTTGGGGAGGAAGGGGGGTTGGTCAGGTCAGGTAGGGCAAGGTACACTGAGGTTTTCCCTCTCTCCGTTTCTCGCGCTTTCTCTCACCCTATCACTTCCCGTCTCTCTCTCTTTCTCTCTCTCTCTCTACCCCTACCTCACGGCGCGCTGGCTTGGCGCTGGCGAGATGTGGCTGGCTGGAATGGCTGGCCGTAGGCGTAGCAGACGAGGGAGGGTCCTGACCCGAGCAGAAATGCAAACATGGCACCACGACCTCTGTGCAGAGCGCTCACACACATGTCTTAGGGGCAAGCTGAGAGTAGCGCTTCCTCTCTAACCTCTTACCCCACCATCTGAACTTCCCCTGAAGGAACGCGAGGAAAAAGACAGGAAAAAAGAAGGGAGAAAGAGGAGTGTAATAATTCAAGCTGATGTGTAAACTGGATGGATCCCCTCGCGGTTTGCGAAACCGGGGTGGAGTTCTTTTGTTTGTTCGCCGAAGAAAAACAAAGAAAGATGTAGGCCTCACCTCTTCCATCATCCTCCTTTCTCATTCCGTCTGTCTTCCTCTTGTCCTCCCACTGTCCTGTCCCCTCTGCATGTAATCGTGAGACACCGTGTGAGAGCGAGATGCCTCTGACCCTAATCTCGTCTGGCTCTAGCGTCCATTTTCATGCAGAGTCTGAAAGTGGGTCCGCCAAAAGTTGCTAATGAGATCAGCATGGGTGTCCCGACTTTTTAAGATATGTGCATTTAAATGGACGCTACGGCTCTGTGTGATTCACTCTGAGGTTCAGACCGAGAGCTTCAACATGTCCCCTCTGTTTTTTTTCCCCCCTTTAGGAGAAAAAAGAAGTGCATTCGCTACATTCAAGGTGAAGGCAGCTGTGCCAGTCCTCCTTCTTCGGACGGAAGCTTACTAGAGTCCCCCCCATCCTCCCCCTCCATGGTCTCTCCCTCCCCGTCCTCGAAAGAGTCCAAACCACAGACTGAACAAATGCAACCTCTCTCACTGACTATGAAACCGCCCCCCCTGCTCTTGTCGTCCCAACACCAACACCTCTCCATGGCTCCGCCTCCACCTTTAGCTCTGTTGGACAACTCCGGGGCAGGCAAAACGTCCGGCTCAGCACACAACGGCTCCTTGGACCCCTCAGACGTGTCGTCGTCCCGACCCACAGGCTCCGCCTCCTCCAGGCCCACATCGGCGTGTCATTCCCACACTCTGCTGCCCAGCTCCGCCACGACGCAACCCCTTTCACTCGTAACCAAGTCGATAGACTAGCTTCGTTGTTTTTTTTGAACCGCTTTCTCTGTCTGTCTGTCCGTCTGTCACGCGTCTCGTCTCGTTTTTCATTCTGCGTTCTGATTCTCTTGTTTTTTTCTGTGCGATATGGCTTTGAAAATTTTGTTAATTCTTTATCAAAGTTCATTGGTCAATATTTGACCTGTCATTATCTAAAACAAATGAAATTATTATGATTAAATATTGATAATTAAATACACTAAGTTGTAGAGTATAGCTTTGTGAATCTGCCAAATTTTTTATGAATTTTTGGGTTCGTTTTTGTTCATGTTTTGCTTTTTGTTTTACAGCTGTACAATGCATAATTGTTATGTAGTTTTACATAGACATGTTTAAAGACAGATATACAAAGTAGGTGAGGATTCGGTGAGCCCTTTTCTCAAAGAATTGGTTCTCCTTCATTATTTGTATTAAATACGAGCTTGTGAACCAATCATTTTACAGCTGTCCCAAACTCAGAGGGCACGAGGACCGTGGAGACACCTCTCCGACTGAGGAACAACTTTAATCGTGATGTTACTTGTTCTTGTTTAAATGTACAGAAATATTGGGGGGTTACTGTGTTAATATGCATTGTTCCATTGCGTTGTCCGTTTTACCTTACTTTTTTTGTTGTTGTTTACCAGGGGGAGGGAGGTTGACTCGGGTTGGGGTGGGTGGACTCGATTGGATGGGCGTTTTGGGGTGGGAGGGTGGGTGGTTTTTGGGATATTCAATACAAACTGTCACAATGCTAGGACCAGTAGTATTTATTGCTTTAGAGATTGCTTGTCGTATCTTGTATGTTGTCCCTTTTTGAAATCTTTTCGTTTTCTTAATACATTGTATAAATATTCTTTTTCTTAACGTAAGCAACTTATATATATATATAAATGATCCATTTTTACAAGGAGGTTTTGAAGTTTCAAATGTTTTATTGTTTTGACATGAATTTTATTTTAATTTTTTATTTTTTTTGTTATTTTCTTGAAAACCAGGATTCCACCTAAACTACAGTGTAGATTCTCAAAAAAAAACCTAAAAAAGCAAAAATGCAAAAAAAAACTAAAAAAAACTACAACGAACAGACGTATGCACAACTTAATTTCTAGAAACATATCTATAAGCCATTTTACAATAGGTGAAAAGGAAACTTGAAATGGGGACGGTGGGTTCCATGTCTTCAGTAGTCGAATTTCGTCTCAAGCCCTTCTTTTCTATTGCACAGTCTCATCTCCACCGGACTGTAGAATCGTGTACAGATTTTTTCCCGTGCCAAAATTTGTGATAATTTCCTCTCCACCTCTTACGACGCTGTAGGTTCTTTCGTTGTCCAATGTTTGTTTTTTTCTTTTCTTTTTCAACCATAATTTGCTGTGACGTTACATAGATTGCTATGTATGTAGTATAAATGTTGCTATAACAAATGTGTTTGGTAGCAGATTGTCAAATAATAAAATTTAAACTTAATAAAAGACGGACGTCATACTGTATAAACCCTGAAGGGCCAAATTATGTATATTAGGAGGTTCATAAAAAACTATTAAATACTACAAAAAAACACAAACTGCCACTTTTAAGTACACTACTACATATAGGTAGATAGAAAAAATAGGCATGTTGATGTTGCAAGAAGCTGTAAAAAAGCTACAAGAGAATCATTCATTCGGTGCCATTGTAGTTGACATGACGCAACTGTAACCCGTCGATTACTTCTCTGGTTTATTAAGATGCTAATGATGAATAGTTTGAATGTTTCCTTAACGGCTGTGATGTTCCTGTTCTCTTTTATGCTCTTATATTTTTTATTTTGGTTTGTTTTTATTTCATTTTTTTTTTGTTTTGTTTTGTTTTTGTTTTCCGTTTTGTTTTCCATTATTTGAAATGGTTCCCAAAAACCATGTTTTGTAATGAATAAATGTTAATGCTGTACAGTCTCTGTAGCATGCAGTTCTGTATTAATAAAAGCGAGTTAGTATGTGAACTTGCCTTCTGTCGTCTAATGCCTTTCATTTGATTAAAATTGACTGGGGGATAAAAATACATACATTATATATATATATATATATACACACACACACACACACACATGTATAAAGTCTAATTTAAAATACTAATTATTTCAATCACTAATTAATTTCATTTTGTTTGAATTTAATACATTTAAAATATTACAATATTTGTTTGCAATTATCAGGCGGCATTACGGTAACACTTTATTACCGCATATTTATAATATGATTATAGTATGCATATTACTAGAACATTAGCCATTTAATAATGCAAATTATGCACATTATAATGCCTTATTCCACATGATTTTATTTTACATCCCTAATCCTAGCCAATACCTAAACTTGACTACGTTACTAACTATTAATAAACAGCAAATTAAGAATTTATTATATTACCATATAACATCTGGGCCCAAACAACGGTTTAAATATATTTAAATAATCTATAATATTTGCAAATAGTATATGGTATATGGTTGCTCTTAAAAAAATGTATTAAAAACAGAAAATTGTGACAACAGCACTATAACAAAAGTCAGCAATCTATATTTTTAAAATAATTTTAAATGCTTATTAAATGCCTGAGAACCAGTGGCGGAACCAGCACACCGGTCATTGGTTTCTTTAAAAAAAAGTGGTATCTAAATGAATTTTGCATGCTCTGGCTCTGAAAAGAACTACAGACAGCATTAATGATGATTAATGTTAATGAAACTGTGCCAGATCCACCTAAAGTTAGAAGATCCCAGTGTTATACGGTCTACAGCTGGTTTCACTCAGGCTGCAATTCAACAGAAAGCCCATGCCAGGATCCATTACTTTAACTAGGCAGAGTAAATCAGTTGCTTGTGGGTTTAAAAGTAATCAGAACTGGTATTTTATAATGCAAAAAAATATTTCAATCGATTTCCATAAGCTAGTTAACACAAAGACCTCTAGAGTAATGCTGCATGTTCTTGCACATTATTTACTTTCATTTGACAAATCAAAACAAGTCATGGTTACACTCCAGTAGTTAAAGATGCTAGATGTTTTCTGTCATGTTTTTTGAAACAGAAAAAGCAGACTTGAGTCACTGATATATTCTATACAACAAAACACCCAGCCCTTGCTAACAGACATTGTTATATTCTGATGTAACTGCAGTATTTTGTTACTCACATCCAGTGATGTCTGTTAGAAGAGTTGCATGTGCCTTGATGAGTATCATTTAGCCAGCAATCCAAATTCATATCTCTGTATAAAAGAAAAAGACATTGCATTTATTCTGCTACTTTATGTTTGTCTTGTTGTGTCTCAAATCCAAACATTTCCTGTTCAGTTCAGAAAAGTAGCGTTTCATTTTTTGTTCTTTTCAAAGACATTCTGAATCATCTCGGTCTGAATGCATGTAAACAAACTTAGGATGTCAGTCGATTCAGACACGGTTCAATCCTTCAGCATTGTTCCCAAAGGTCAAAGTATCAACTAAAGAGCCTCTCTGTGCTTTTCAAAAATGGAAGTACAAATGCATGGGAAATATAGCTAAAAATGTTTTTATTGTGCTTACAGGACACATAATAAAAAAAAATGCATTTAAATACTGTATGTTTAAAGGAAGTAAATGACATACAGCTATTGCTTGTCTAGTATAAAGTACAAGAGTATACAGGAAGGTCACGGATGGAGACATTTTTTTTGCTGGTGGAGGTTTTTTTTTTATGAAATGGTTTGGTTGGACTTTTTATATCAAGGGAAACATGAGGTTACACTTTCCTAATCGTTCTGTTCTTTTGGCACCTTGTTTTTTTTTTTAGAATATTCAAGAAAAAACCCTCAGCACTCAGAATTATTCATGTTTTGCTATCCATATTTTATAAGCAGTTGCATTTCGGTTTTTGGTGTGTAGTCACCTGCCGCTAAATAATATTTGGTATAGTCATGAGACCACACATATCTATTTAAGCTTTATTGCGATAGGAATAACACTTTATTTATATATGTGGATTTTGTAATTCACATTGTTTCTTGTGGACTTTTCATAGTGTATCCTATTTAAATTATGCCTTAAACATGTTTATTTAGACAAAACCCCAATGTGACATTGCGTGTTTGTCAAAATGCTTAATTCTCGCTCATCAAAACTCTATTTCACACCAACACTTTATTTGGACTGTGTTTAGTTTGCCAGCACAGGCCCTATCCACTTTCGACTCCTCTGTGAACAGCATGTCCAAGGCTGGTGAAGAAGGCTTTTGTTGCTCGAGGTGCGTCCATTTACCAAACTACCAAATCTGAAGTAATTACAGTGTGCTTTAGAGCACATCTCCACTATATGTGTTTTGTGTTGAATTGCTGTGTGATGTTGTGTGTTAGGATTCCCTCTTAACCTTGGAAGGACCATCAATTCACCTTTTGATTCCATTATTACAATTCAGCGAATTTTCTTTCACTTGTAGACACTCTTGAGTGTTTTGTATTTACTCTAAATTAGATGCTGTATTCTCCTTCATCCCTGTGAATGACAGCGATCTGTCTGAGAGAATGTCAAGCAGATGGGTTTTTATTACTTATTCTTGTTTAAAGAAACACTGTCTGGGAGACCAAAGGGGTCAAATAGGTTCTGGGCGGATCTATTTAGTGTTGTTAGTATTCTTAGAAACCTTATCTTGTGTAATTTCTTTACAGAAATATGCATGTTGCCAGCTGACATGTATACTTTATTGTTATTATTTTTATTCATTTGATTGTCATTGTTTAAGCCATAGTTAATTCAACATTTAAATTATTTTCTGAATTTTTTTTATGTAGAATTGTTTTTGCACAACAGAAAAAAAATAAAATAAAAGACCACAAAAATGTTAAGAAATTATTAAAGTATCGATTTATATTTTTCACTTATATTTTCTTAAAGAATAGTTCATTACTTAGTTTAATTTCTGTCAATGTTTAATGTTGTTAACATTTTTATGCTGATATATTTCTGGAAAAATAAACCTGATTAAACAGAAAACATTTAAAAAATATTAATTTCAGATATGTATTTGCACAAAATTGATTCTGTATTTAAAGAATAGTTAATTCAACAATTACATTTCTGTTATTAATGTTACTTTGCTCGTTGTATTTTATGGACAACATGTTTAATTAAAAATATCTAAATAAAGGCATCACATAAGATTTTAAAAGAATATTTCTCAAATATTCAGTGTCAATTTGTTATTTTTATGTAGTGTTCAATTCAGCCATTATATACAATAATTTAATTTATGTTGTTGTTTATTGTTTTATGCTGAATTAAATAACAAATGTAATTTTAAAAATATATAAAAATACCAAATGTTTTTTTTTTTTTTTATGTAGTGTTTAATCAAGGAATAATTTCTGTAATTGTTTAATGTTGCTTATCATTTAGAATTTTTGTTCCACCACAGAGGAGCTTTGGAACAACATGGGTGAGTAGACAATAAAATGTTCTACAATTTGTTATTTGATACTAATTATTACGATTTGTGTTTAGGGTCTGTATTATTGTTGTATATGCTCTGAAGTGCTATGACTGGACTACCCAGTCTCACAGTATTTATTTGTGGCAGGGACACATTTATTTTGTTATTTTCGGAAGTCCAGTTGCATCCAATGGAATCTTAGTTTAAAAAACGTGCTGCACTTATGAAAATAACTAAATAAACATGTCCCTGCCACGAATAAATAGATTAAATAAAATTTTGTGATTGCAGTCACAAACTGGCGTGAGACGGGGTTGGACTGAACCTAACCCTAACATCACCTTCCTCCTTATGTAAGCAATGCAATGCCCTCCGCAAATATAGCCTGTGATGAACATGCCAAGCACATTTACTATAAGAAACAACCTCCTGCTCCTCCATGCTTCATCAGTTCTGAAGGTTACTTGTCAGTGTAAACAGATACCATACAATAGTAGAGAAAAGACAGCAATAAGTGTATATTTTGTGGTATGAGAAATGGGAATGATGTTATGGAGTGGTCCGCTGCTCTCTTCTGTGGCAGGTATGACATGGACATGTTGGTTAATAAATCATGACCAGGTCAAGGGGGAAGTAGATCAAGCGCAGGAGAGAGGAAAAAGGGGGAAATGAAAAAGAGAGAGATAGGAAGAGGTGATCATAATGAGTGGCTTCCTACTGTCACTTCATCCGGTTGTCGCCTCAAGCTGTCAGTACTTTCTGGGAGACTCGATACTTCTTATGCTCGGGGAAAAAAAAGTTGAGTGTATATGTGTGTTTGAGAGAAGAGACAGAGACAGGGCCGGAATCCCACAGAGGCACTGTGTACTTTGGTAATGAGATGAGTGTTGCTGGTGGCCCGAATCTGCTGGATGACAGGACAGCTTTGGGTGGAGGAACGGATGAGAAATGGACTGACAGCAGAATGGTAATTCTGAGCTGAGGGGCTTGTGATGGCGCCTTCACTGCTACCGTGATTATGCGTCATACTTTACAATCAAATGCAAAACATCAGAACGAAGGAAATGCACTGGGATATAAAGTGAGTTTCAACTTCAGGCTTCCATATTTCACACCTCAGGCACTTATTACGCCAAAAAATATGCATTTCATATTTACATGATTAGGTGCTGAAATTGAATCTCACCCCTTAAGTGACATCATTCTGAGATCACGGTCTCATTCCAAACCTCTTTGGCTTCTTCGGTTTGTGGAACGCAAAAGATGAAGTTTTGAAGAATGTTCATGTTGCTCTTTTTATACAATGAATGTGAATGGGGACCAGGAGTTGACAAAAAATTACCATAAAATATCATAACACTATGACTTTTGCACTGGATTCCTGGTCATCTGACACAACACTAAAGTAAGAAAGAGAAATATAGGTCGTTATACAGAAAATACTGCCTGACAGCCTTAATCATGCTTTATTTTCATTGCATGGAAAAGAGCAACTTGGACTTTTAAAATAAAAACATAAAAGATATATATATATATATATATATATATATGTAATTTGATATAGATATTCAATAATAGAATATTACAATACATATTTTATATTATTAATAGGGAAATTAAAGTGAACAACTTGTTTACTTACAAGTTAATAATTTTTCAAATTAAATTTGATTAAATTCGTTATTTTTGGTTTTCTGATTTCTGAATTTTATGAATTAATATAAATGTATCATCAAAAAACGATTTAACCAATAGTTTCAAATTTAATTAAAAATTATTTTTTCACATAAGGTTCTAAAACATGAATAAAAAATATCCTTGGTTGAATGATATGATATTATATGATATAATCAGATGAAGATATTATATATAATATTATATAATACAATTTTATTTCCCAGAACAAAATGTCCCCAGTTGATTTATTTAATTTAATAAAAAATTTTGGAGAACTATCCCTTTAAGATATATACACAGGTATCTAATCATATAAATATGAAATGCATAACAGACTTATTATTATTAAATGACCCATTCTTTTAAAAGGTTTATTTTTATTTTAAGTGCTTCACTGTATATGGCAAAGTTAATTTCCAAAGACATAATAAAGATCCTGCATATCAGCATAAAAATTGTGTACTATTTATATATATACTACCGTTCAAAAACTTGGGGTCAGTAAGATATTTAATGGTTTTTAAATATGTTTATTATGCTTATCAAAGCTGCATTTATTAGATAAAAAATCCAGAAAAAACTGTAATGTTGTGAAATATTATTTCAATTTTAAAATAACTATTTTCTGTGTGAATATAATTAAAATTAAAATGTAATTTATTCCTGTGATACAAAACATCATTACTACAATCTTCAGTGTCACATGATCCTTTCAGAAACCATTCTAATATTTATTATTAGTGTTGGAAACAGTCGAGCTGCTTAATAGTTTTTTTAGGATTCTTTGATCATTAAAATATTAAAAAGAGAAGCATTTATTTAAAATGGATAATAATGTTCAAAACTACTGTTACAGTAGTTTACCGTTTCACTACTGTTCAAAAGTTTGGGATCAGTACATTTTTATTATTTCTTTGTTGAAAGAAATTAATACTTTTATTAACAAAGGACCTATTAAATTAACAAAAAAGTCACAGCATAGATTTACATTTTAAAATTTTAATACATTTGAATATTTTTATATTTAGTAAAAAAATATATATGTTTTTTTTTTTTTTTACTTATTTTTCATCAAAAAATCCTGAGGGGGAAAAAAAAAAAAATCACAGGTTAATATTATATAATATATTTGGCTGCACAACTGTTTCCAACATTGACAATTAGTAATAAATAGTAATAAATCAGCATATTAGAAATAATATTGAAATAATATTTCACAATATTACAGTTTTTTATGGATTTGTAATCTAATAAATGCAGCCTTGATGAGCAGAAGAAACATATTTAAAACACATTAAATATCTTACTGACCTAAAATTTTCAAACGGTAGTATATATATATATATATATATATATATATATATATATATAAACATACAGAAAAAATAAATCCGTAAAGTATGCATGCTTTTTAAACTATTGTACGGTATAGAAGCAATAAAGCGCAGCTTTGATAGTTAGAGGAAGGGGAGTCAGGCGTATAAGAGGTGGCATGTGTTGCTTGATACGCTTGGAGGGCTGGGGAAAGGGCTGAGAGTGTGTGTGACTGCAGTGGCCCAGCTGCAGTCCTAATGATGGCAGTATGTTGTGAGCTAACTACCCTCACTGTGCTACGAGCCCTCGGGCTAATGCCACATCTCTCCGTCAAGGCCTTCCTTCATCCTGATTTACTCAACCTTTCCGAAGACACACACACATATATAGATACACACACACACACACACAGATGACAAATAATTCATATTATGTTGAGCTGAAAGTTTGCAATAGAGCCTCATTAGACGGGTTTTGTTGAAGAGTGACATTCTTGGCTTCCGCTGCTTGGTCAGGGTTTTTAAAGCAGGGACTTTAAAAAAATCGAATATATAAATAAATGGTAAACAGCAGATTCTCTTTTCCACTATTGGGAATAGCTGATTTGATTCCAAGGTTGTACGATGACATCTGAAGCGCCTCATTGTGAAGCCCTGATGTCATGCTGAGGTAAGTCCCACCAACTAGATTTGAGTGAATGGAGTCTAAACCTGGATGAAGCATAGTGTCCCAGCAGAAGATTGTTTGGGAGAAATTTTATGAATTAAGCGAAAAAACCACCATGGCAGTTTTCCTAACAGTGAAAAGAAGTGATGCAATCGATGTATAACATTACCTCCCACATTGAACCAAAATCACACAGACATCATAAGGATGCTGATAATGCACCAATTAAATTTATAGTCTATTCACTGAAAATGACTTGAAAAAAATGTCTCGGACAGGCTGAAGCGTTATTCGACACTTCCAAGCGTGTCCCTCGTGCATCATTTGCTTGATAGGTTTGTTTGCAGTCATGAATATGCTGTCACCTGAATCCTAAACGTACATATTGAGTTTGATCTCTCACTTAGTCCGGATTGATTTTTCTCTTAGCACCATGGTCCAGTGCCTTGCTTCAATTGAAGAGGCGAAAATGAGGCTCTTTGATTTTATCTGGAAAATTAAAGAAGATTGAGGTAGGGGGGTACCGGTGCTCTGGGTCGAGAGAGAGTACGACCGCCTCTCTTTGATGTGTTACTCATTTATCTGGTTGTCAACAAAGAGTGAAACGGAGGAATTGTGAGAGTTTGGAGAATGGAAATCATGCATTTCAAACCTGCTCAGCTTAGAGCAAGCCCACCAGGCATGTGGCTGGGTGATTTCTGTCCTGCGGGCAAGAAGACGGATTTTACAACTAGTTTGACTTTTTCAGGGCATGCAGAAAGAAAGGTAGAAAAGTTTTAGGGGGGAAGAAACTGAGGGCTTGTGTACATCTTTTGACTGTTGAGCTGCTTGTGTTTGCTTCGTATAATAAAATATTTGCTTACACGGGAGCTTTAACCATTGTGTTTAGGGTCTTACAGTATAAGCGCCGTTCCAGAATATTTTCTTCTGTTTTCCTTAAAAAATGTATGCACCTATAAATATGTGCTGTATAATGAATGCCTTATGGACAAAAAGGTTAAAACCTAATATCATTAAATCACTAAAAGTCATCCATTTCCTGGTAGCTATATTATAACAAACTCAACTGCAAAAATATATTTGGGGGGAAAAACATATATAGAAATATTATAAATATAAGCCATAGGTTTTTTAATAGATTTGAATATAGATTTAATAGATTTGAATACACTAATTTACTGTACATCAGTATGCCAATATTAAGAGTCAATGTTTTTTTCCCACACTTGTCATGGCATTGTTGGTGTAATGTTGTCTTATGTTCTTTATAAAACAAAAGAGTGAACTTTTTGTTTGCTGTCAAAAGCACAACAGTGATGGTTGAGCGGAATTGCATAAGCATTACTAAATCTTGCCTCACAGTGGTAGAGACAATTGCTATGCTGAGTTTGAGAGTTTCAGTGGGGTCTGATGATTGCACATGGTAAGAAATCTGGCAGTTAGTCATGAAAGGAGGGCTGAGTGTGAAAGCATTAACAATAGCCCATTAATGTGTAATATCTGGGAGACCAGGCATAGCTGCTAAGCATATAATAGGCTATGTAATGGCAAGTTCCTATTATAACAACTTAGTATTATACAGATGTGTGACAAGATGTCCTGCTGTTATTTTATTTCATTTTATACCTTTCATTTATTTGCACTTTTATTTTGACATAGTGGCATACATTTTTAAGGAAGCTTATCAGCTCATACAAATAATACTTGTAATTTTTTATCTTACCGTTTTTTCACACTATTTTGGGCTTACATCTTACAATTCTGCCATTTTTATGAGATAGTTGATAGAAATAGTTGTCTGAGGAAAAAAAAGTATTAGATATAAAGGCGCATTTAGCTCTGATGGAAACATTTCTCACAAGGATAAAAGTTTAAGGTCATACATTTAAACATTTTTTGTAATTCTACAAGAACTTTTTCTCTTGCAATTGGGATTTAACTTAGACATTTCTTCTCAAATATCTCAATTCTTCTCAGTCAGAGAGATATTAAGTTGCCTTTTTTACATAAAGGTGGAAATAAGCTTCATACATTATATTGAGATATTTAAATGAGAATTCTATAACAATTCTGGTCAATAAAGAATTTTTATTAATCATAATGGACTTTTTAACAAACAATATATTTTTAACAAAATTCTATATTATTTTCTCTAAATAAACTCAAATTATTATTTTACATTTTTTTCAATTATATGTAAATATATTCATTTTAGGCATCACAAAATTATAGTGCACAAAAGATTGGTATTGTAAAAGAGTAGCAAATCAAATTGAATAAAGTTTGCTTCAAAAAATTAATTTCACTTAATCTGGAAATCATTTTTATCAATCCGAGCATGCGAGAGAGGGAAAGAGGGGGGTGAGAGGATTGGCCTGGGGGGCCCATTAAGCTGTAAGTGGTCAATAATGCCCGCTCTTCTTCACCCTCTACACATAACTGACAGATGTAAAATAAAGCTACATGACTCCAGGGAATATGTTATTGACTCGTGCTCTCGATAAAGAAGCTGTTGAGGGGCTAAATTAATTTCCAGAAGCCCTCTTCAGTCTGACAATGGTTATGTGTTATTATTGTAAAAGGGCAGTTGTTAACCCTCGAGGTGTATCTCCACCTGCTGAGCTGTCAAGTCCTCACACAAGCTAACCAACTCCTCCTCAAACCTGTTTTGTGATTCTGTTTTGTGCCCCATAACAGAATGCGTCTTTCTCCCTTTTTTGCTCCTTTTTTGTCTGATTAGTCTGCTGAAGAGTTGTTTTGAATCTTGGAAGTCTGCTCTCTAACTCAAAGAACAATGTTTGCGTGCTTTTTTTGTTTTGTTTTGTTTTTTTCGCTGAGAAACTGTAATTCTCTCAGTCAGGGGGCCTAGTATAAACAGACATCCCTGGCTTTAATTTTGGGATCTAACAATTCCTCATTAGCTGCTTCTTGATCTCACTAGAGTGGCTCTCGCCAGCCTCTGCCGTGTTTCTTCCCTCCCTTGATTCATTGTGGTGACAAAAGTCCTCCTACACGTTGTAACAGGGTGTGATCGCTTTCACAGAGCTACACAGGAGCCGTCAGCAGTAATCTCTTTGCTCTGCCTTTCTCTGTCTGATTCCACACTCACCGCGCCGTGAACATTCTAATTGTCTCTCAGTGTCTGTCGCGCTCTGCTGCATGAAAGTAACGTGGCCCCAAAAAGTTGAAAATGTCAACAATTTAAAGTTACCCAAAAGTGAAAATAATGAAATAAATAGAACGAATAACAATAAAACATAAATAAAAATCTTTTGAATATATTACCTAATGATCTTTAACATCATATTCTTGCCGTTTAAAAAAAATGAATAACCCTAATTTAATAATTTATCTTCATGTTTTTTGGGGGGGTTTTTCTCGCAAATTTTGCAATTAGTTAGTTGGTAATATTGCATAAAAAAAGGAATATCGACAAAAACCTACACTATTAGCTAAGGCAAGCATTTATTTCTTTTAAATACTAGTGTATTATTTAATTTATTTATTAATAAAGAAAATAATGATTAGATCATTTTATATTAATTTATTAAATAAATATCTCTATAATATATTATAAATGTATTTTTATTGATATGTGCTACTCGCTTAACAGGTGTTTTGGATCAGCGTTATATTTAATATTTAGTATTAGGATTATTAGTTTTAAATGTTTACCATTTTCATTTTAAATTTTGGTCATTTTGTGTTTTTTTTTGTTTATTTTGTGCGTGGGTATATATATATATATATATATATAAAGTACATAAAGTTAAAGTATATTAAAATGTTAAAACTTAAATATTGTTAATTTCATTACTGTTCATATTTATTTTATTTTATTTAGAGTAATGGAAATGTTTTTAATGGTTTTAATTTTAGTCTCAGGCAGTTAACCCTGGCTAACATGGCCCAAGTACCCTAGTAGATGCTGTAGCTAAAAACTAATGAAAAAGCATAAAATATCTATTTATTTTTTTTCAAGCAACATCAATAATGTTCAAATATTATGGCCTGGTTTCACAGACTAAGCCAGCATTAGGCCATAGTTCATTTAGGACATTTAAGTCATTTTTATAAACATGTTAAGAAAAAAAAAAAATTACTGTTGTACATCTAGACAAAATAAAGGCACTGTTATATTTTAAGAACAGTCAGTACAAGTTTATTGCAATTAAAACAGACTTACATTTTAGTGTAGGACTATGTTTAAGCCTACTGTTTAGTATTTTACATTATAATTATATAACTGTATAAACAATTGTTTTTCTATAATACATTTGTATTCGTAAGTGGACAGAAAAAAAAAAAAAGTGGTGCCCCGTCGCAGGTCTATAAGGGCATTCTTCATGCCATAATTTTTTACACACAAGGGAGGACTGGCTTATATTTTTATGTGACAGGTTTTGAACATAATGCATTGTCAAATAATTCACAATATGGGGTGGGTGACACAGACACGCTCTCAATATTCAAATGCAGCGTGGCTCATAAACCTGGCCACCTCGACAGTCTGTTCTCCATCAATCAGCCGCTGTCCCCATCGCTTGGCACCCATATGAATATATGAACGCATGACTGCCACAAACTCTCATAAGACAGTGACACAAAAGCAAGCAGAACTCAGTTATCCTTTTTGGATGGGAAAGAACGAATACATATTTTATAGTTGTAATGATAATGCCAGTTTAAATATAGGCCTGTAAGAATTTGGAAATGTCTCTCACTGGATCCACTAACGCCATCGCCCTACCGCTGTCGTATTACACACAGAAACTAATGGCATGAAACAAATACTCACATCACCCCAGTGAAATGAACAGAATGGAGGACATTGGATCATATAGAAAGAATGAAGAATATTTAGGAGAAATGACAGGTGTGTGTCAGGGGGAAAGTTTATTTATCATGCCCAGCGCTCTTCAGATAGAGATGGATGGTGTGGAGCAGAGGCTGATGGGTAGAGACGGGGTCTCAACATGTGGTCCTCTCCATGAATTAGATTCAAAGGGAAAGGAAGCATAACAACCCGGGAAAATCAATGGTAAACAAAGCGAGAAGGAAAAAGGAGACTCAACTTTTAGGCATACATGATCAGCACATTGGCCAAATGATGTCATCCATCAGAGTGGACACAGCAATTTGCCATCTATTTCCTCATCCATCAAACCTGATGTGTGTGAATCTGCGCATGTTTGGGGGTGTGCACACGGTGTAGAGGCAGTTTTGGTGAAAAAGATGATATAAAAGGAGCAATAGTTTTTTCAGATGTCAATATGTGTTGATGGATGTGCTTCAACTCACATTGCAAATAAAGATAAATACATATCCCACAACCCTGTATCCCCAAACGCTTACCTTCTTGTTCTTCAATCTTCTAAGATCCCTCGTTGTTTGAACACAAAGTCTATACTAAGGAAATAAGATTTATTAATGAGTGACTCTAAGTACCACAAACAATCTGTCAGCATATCAGCAGTTTACCGTTACTGGATGTAGTTTTCCCTTTCTTTATTTCAACAAGCACTGCATAAAATCATTATCAAGCTTCTGGTTTCAGTGCTATTGATTATCTTTGTCTCAACTCTATAGCCATAACAAGACTTGATCAATATCTGCAGTAGATAAATAGCCTAGTTCCTGTTTGTGGTATAATGTGATAAATTGGTCCAGGTCCATGCTCATTAATGTTAATTAGTTTACGTGACTGTAGCATAAATAATGCAAAGGAAGCATCCATAGTAATATAAGTATTGTTTAGTCAATTAAACTCGATATATTATTCGAGCACGTGCCAAAATCTGTCGGAATGGCGACAGTTTCTGTGGCGTGAGGAGATAACCCTAGACCTGGAGCACGAGGCCAAACTTTTATCTCTCCTTAAATCCAACATAACGTCTGTACTTTGCCGCAGTAAAACTTACCTGCGAATATCGCCAAAGCGAAGACACGACGCGAAACGAGACAAAACAAGATGTCCATCTGGCCCGCAGCGAAATTATGAATCCTACTATTGCGAAGGAATCTCATGAATATTAATTAGGTCGCGCTCACATTGCTACCTCGATGCCCCCTAGTAATTTCAGTAATTTTCCGGCTGTATTTTTATCTAAAAGCGTCATCTGTTTTCTCACCACAATGTTTAACGTGTCATTTAATTAAAATATATAGCATACTGATTTAAAACAATTCTGTCCATTTCTTTTAGCGGGTGAAAATTATGATTCGTATACATACTGTATATTATCCCTTACGAAAAAAGTAGCCTACTATGGTTTTATTACATTAAAACATGTAAAAAAAATATAAAAAATGCATATCCTACCACAAATACCATATTAGTGGTTAGTGTAGCAACCATGGTTAATTTGTGGTTTAACTATAACCTAGTAACTAGCTTATGTTTTTTGTTTTTTTGGCATATCCTACCATTTGTAAGCTTTAACCAGAGTTTTACTACATTTTTTTATTTTTAATGTTTGCTTTTTGTAGTAAAACCATGGTTAATATCCATAAGGAATAGCAGCACACATACCACCATAGTAGTAGTATAAAAAAGTCTCTTTCACAAACTTTTTTTTACAGCTTTATCAATAAGCATCCATTCTTTGAAATTAAATCAGAAAATATTTATAATTTAATAATATTTATTTTCTTTTGTAGCTTTAGCAAGCATAAATATAAATAAATAAAATAAATAAATACCATCTGAGAATCATTTTGCATAAAATAACAAGCAAGCTGGTACTAATCTAAGTGCATGGCAATCACAAAACATGACAATAATAATTAGTAATAATTTATGTATTTCAAAAAATAATTTTCCCTAGCATGCACCTGTTACAACGGTTCAATTTTCAATAAACAGTTTAAATAGGCTAAATCATTCTTCTACAACAATGTTTAAAAAACACATGCACATACTCTAGCAGCGATACTGATTGTGCGATATTTGTGCTGTGCAGTGAGGTTGCATGCTTGAAACAACAGCTTAATGTCCCTGCTGGACATCCTGCTGAGAATCTACACACATAGCAATGACCTGTCAATCATTCTTCTAATGCATGCATAGGAATGGGCTGACGGAAGAGGATTACCCTGCCATAGTGACATTTATCTTAATGGTGAACATAAGCTAAGCAGACATAAAGATGTGTGTTTATACATATCTGTGCATCCATGTGTACAGCGCATGGCTGTAGAATTCATAGGCCGCACTGCACAAGCAAGAGAGTGAGGCATTTCGCAAAACACAAACATTGTACATGTGGTATTATGGATCGAAAAGTCAACAAAGCAGTTAAATTTGGAGTGGTACCAGATTAAAGAAAGAGACAGGTTGGAGGAAAGGTCGCTGTAGGACCTTGGGGTAAATTGTAAAGCATTAGATCCATGAGTGCGCACACACACGCGCAGAGGAGTGGATATGTTATGGGAATGTAAGTTTATCAGGTTTCAGCGAGGTACTATAAATTCTTCCTCATGGCGGAGAATTTCCCCTGTGTGCCATCCACCTGTGTGCTCAGTATCTGCCCCAGGGCAGGCACCATACCTCCACGCACAAACACAATACATGTGTGTGAAAACACTTCCACATCAGCTTCATCTTGGTGCTGATCAGGCAGAATTTTGTTTAGGTGAGACATATTATCTATTATATATGTGTTATGCTTTGATCATTGCTATGAAAAGACATATTGAGCTTTCAAAGAACATGAAACTTTGAGCAGCGCTGCTTAAGGGGAGCTGGGGTCTAAGGGTTGTTAATAATATAAAAGACACACAATATACTTTAAATAATTGCGTAAACAATAAAACAATACTGTTTCTTTGAGTCTCCCCTTCCACTGCCTGCTTTCCTCCTTTACCTCAGCTATACACACAGGAGTAGTTGTGTGCAAAAAAGCTATCAAGGCTATTTTATTCGCTTTAAACATCAGATGGAGTGATTCCTTCTCACAGATGATGCTGGATACTACTGCAGAGCAACTGTTTGCAATCAATAACAATGCACCATTTTACAGAGTGTTTATTTACACTAAGTGCAAATAGCTTGCATTGTTGGAAGAGGCTATTTAACTGATGTGTAATTGAGCTAGTCAGCATTACAAAAGACTATTGATTGTGATCAGCTCGAGTGGTGCAGATGGTAAAATGTGTGCTCATTTTGACAATAATGGGTTTGGGTTTGAATCCGCCTTTTAGCAAACATTTTTAAATCCCTTTTCAAATTTCAAATCACATCAGAAAAGTATTTATCTTCAATAAAAATGAAGGAAATAATCCAAAAGTTAAAATAAAGTAGCGTTTGCTATGTATAAAGAGGTATGAGATAAGTGTAGGGAGGGCTTTATTGTCCATTAAGGTGGCATCAGATGTAATAATTTGAATTAAAATTCAAATTTACACTCAGTAAGTTATTTTGGCATACTGTTTTATAATGTACAGTAGTCAACATTCGAAGTGGATCAAAACCTTTCATCAAAGTTGTCCTAAGACAAGAATAGGTATTGTTTTTGA
>JAUMHR010000062.1:11586204-11612938 GCA_032361145.1 Enteromius fasciolatus | reverse complement strand
CTGAATGGATTCAAAAACGGTAAAACACATCTGTATTACTCTAGGGATGTTGGAAAATGAGCCCATTTCCAAAAAAAATGGAGTGTTCCTTTAACTTTGATGAAAGGTTTTGATCCACTTTGAATGTTGACTACTGTATACTGTCATGCAGATAATTTGCAATAAGTAGTATAAATAGCAGAATTGAATGCTAATTTAACATAGTGTTAATAAGAACATATGCACTTAGTGTACATAGCATTTCACTTAAAATGCTGCTATTTTCACTTAGTGTATATAGCATCCATTACTATTTGCACTATATAGCCCCTGCCTTTTTTTCTTTTCTTTATACCTAGCCTATACATATCTCCATATCTTTAACTCCCTAATATAATACATGGCTTTTTCCTTTCTTTAAGAGCAAGCACTGAACTGAGCACCTAATGTCAGTGTGTACCCCTCAACAGAGGGACAAGAACGATGTCATCACTCTGCAACCCACATCACTCCTCCATGAACTTCTTTCTTCAGCACAAAAAGAGCAATTGAGCTCCCTTCTTCCAGAGGTCAAAGGCCAATGTCTGCCTGTCAGGAGAAAACAGACTCGGGGCAGCGGGTTAGATCAGAAGTTGTGGCCTGTTGATTGGGTGAGGTATGATCAGCTCTGGCGAATTGTGCTGGAGGGGTGAGAACAACTGGTGTGACAGCGCACAGGCGATGAGCTGTGAGGGAATAAGAGCTGACATGAGGAGATTCAGGGTGGGTGAGTCTTTCTGTCACTACCTGACACGATGACACTGAGGAGAGACACACAGAGAGACAGAAGACGGAGCGATTGAGAGACAGAGTGTCAAAGAGCATGTTATGAAAGGAAAGAGAACTACTTCAGCAGGCGGAGGAAAGAATAATAGAATGAGAGAAAGAAACAGAAAATCGGTTGACCTGAAATGTTTGTCACTGACGTTAACATTTTTTTGTTAGACCTATACCTGTCTGACTGTTAAGTGGATAGTTCATCCAAAAAAAAGAGAGAACTCTGTTTTTTTGTTACAGACAAATATATTTATTAAGCAGAATGTCCAATCTGCGTTTTTTGCATAACACAAGTGGAAAAAAAGTTTACTTGAGAAAATGGACCAATTTCAGAATGAACAATCTCTTTAAATGAGCTTTTGTCTCATCTCAAATAGCCAAATTAAACATATTGGTCAAGATAATAAAGAAACAATACTGTTTGTATACAATTATACAAATATTTGTTATCTGTCTATCGCAAACCAGGCTCATTGGAAATACATGCCTCTACATGCATTTCTGCAACCCTGTAATTTCGTACCTTACTGCAAAAGTATCCATTTTCAAATCATCATAACATAGTCATGGCATAACAATTTCAAACCATTTCAAAAAGTCATAACATAACATTCGGGAAGTAATTGTGTGAAAATTAGCCTTTGTTAATCAAAAGCGTACCTACTTTTGTGTGAAAAGGTAACAGTAAAGATATTTACAATTCTAAAAACAATTAAATAAATGCTGTTCTTTTGAACTTTCTAATTAAAGTAAATCCACAACATATTAACTTCAAATAAAATCATGCAGTCAGTAAATTGTGGCAACGTATGTGATTTTATATAGAATTTTGGTTAATTAAGGCAGCAGCTGATTTTTACTGTCCAACATCAATAATAATAAAAATGATTTTAAGCACCAAATGAGCATATGTGAATGATTTCTGAAGGATCATGTGCCAATGAGGATAAATTTGCTTGTGTCTAATCGCGATTAGCCAGAATCAACATGAATATGAGGTCAAGACAATAAAGAAACAGTATTGTTTTCATTCTGAAGCATTAGGGAGGATTAAAGTAAATCAAATTGTGAAACAACTTCATTAACAGCTTAATGCTTACAAAAATAATATTCAAAACGATGCTAAACTCTCATAATAAAAGACTGTGGTGCCTTGAAGAATAAATAAACCTTTTGTGTGAGTCTGATAAAAATCCCTTTACATTTCAGTTGTCTATTCATTGATCTATTCACTGCTCTATGTATGTTCACCATATACAAAAAAAAAAATATATATATATATATGTATATATATAAAAATCCAGACACATTTTTATAGCACAGTGAATTCAAACAGACTCTATTCTCCCTAGCTGCTTTTTCTCCATTTTTCTCCATTCCTGAAGTTTGTCAATATGTGCTTGACCTCTATGGGCAAACCATTTTCTGTGATGTTGCACCTAGCAATAGCCTTGAAAACCGCTTTAAATTAAACAAGGGAGAACACAGATTGTTGTATAATTTATCCGGACCTCCCGCTGAGATTCCTCAGTTCAGTTATGTTACTGTCTAGATTGGAATTTCCTTTTTTCTTTTGTTTGTGCGATACACAATGTGGATCCTGGCAGGGCCTGTAAATTACCTCTTTAAACATTCATTTGGCTTAAGCAAGAAGAAAAGGAGAAAAAGCTCTTGATTTCATATACAATGAATAAGTTAATAAAAAGGTTTTTTTTTCCATACACACTTTTTTCTTTTTCCCCCTCTCATCATTCCCTCTGAAATCAAAAATATTTCTGAGGAAAAAAAAAATAAAAACGCACACCCAAGAATGTACGCGTGCACAGACATACAACAACAACAAAAAAGAGAGGGAGAGGAGAAAGAGAAAAGGGAAGGAGGATGAGCAGGCAATGATGTGCCTCACAGGCTCCCTCCTGCCTCCCAAAATATCCAGCGCGGGAGCCGTGCGAGGCGGCCCGCACTCCCCTGAGAGCCCGCGCCGCTATCATTAGCGAGGGAGAAGGCAAGCTCAAGTGGCATACAAACTTCAGCAAAACGTCAAGTGAGAAGAGCACGCCACTGCCGAGCTGGCAAACTCCACCAAATTAATACTGCTGAAAATAAAAGGCAGGACAACTTTCAACCAGCCAGTGAGGCAGAGTGAAAGAGAAATGTGAGAAGTATGAGAACGGATGAAAGGGACGGGGAAGAAAGTATGGGTCTGTGCTGGGTTCGCACATAAGAGACACGTTCATTTTGGAGATCTGTGCCGGAGCTTTTCTCTACCTCAGCGACTTGGCTGGCGTTTGAAGGGAAGAGACACTGAGGATGGGCGCTTTCCTGATGAGGTCATCAGCAAGGCTCAGAAACAGAAAACTTTCTGGCGCTCGAGTTTGACTATCAGTATTCCTGCCGGAAATAAATGAATCCCAAACGGAAATATTGAACGAAACACAACCGGGAAGCTTTCAGCAAAGGAAAACGCAAATGTGCATTCAGTGATGGTTTGGAGGAAAGTAATGCTTCCAAATACAAGTGCTCTTAAATCTCTTAATCAATTATACTTGGTTTTACTTTAAATTTAAGAAAAAACAAACTCATAACTATATCAAAGCAACTGTTTTAGGTAAAAAAATATACATAAATATTGCTAAAATAAATCACGCAACGAGGTCACTGCTTACTGATGCAATTAGTAATACTTTTGGGACAAATCTGATCATTTTCTAATCCGTATTTGACATAACTTTCTTAAATCCTAGGCAAGGCAAAGCAAATATATTTACTTACATACACAATGCAAAACAATATTCTCTTTCTTAGTATTTTTGCCTTGTTTTCTAGTATAAAAATCTTGAATAAAGATGAATACTCTACAAGTAAAATTAATTAAGATATTACATGTTTTTTTCTGTAAAAATACCAATAAATAATAATAAAAATAAATATCTATTTTTTTTTAACAAGCAAAAAATGTTTTATTTAAAACATTTTTTAATCAAGATGCATTTACTTGAAAAGTAAAATGATTTAAGACATTATGTATTGCTTTCTAAAACAAATGATCTAAATTTTGATAATTATCAAAATATCTGCCAGTGGCAAGTGGCAAGCAAGACATATCTTTTTACTTGTCAAGTAAATGCATCTTGATTCAAAAATATATATTTATACTAGAAAAAAAAAAGTGCACTATTGTATCAAAAGTACTTTACATAAAAAAGCTCAAAAAATAATCAAATAATCATAAAGGATATTAAAAAATATATAAATGGATTAAAACTGAGAATATTTTATAATATATATATTTTTTTATTACATATATTAGAAACAAATTAAGTAGAATGTAGAAGTATACTCACATTTTCCTAACATGTTTAGAGATCATTTTTTAAACATCATAACATGAATAGCTTAATTCCAAATTAAATCAATTCGGAAAAAAACTTTTGCTAAACACAATACCCATTCGGTCAATCAAAGACAAACTATTCTAAATCGTTTTCTCCACAGCCTAAAGAACCTTTACACTGTCTTACAGAGCACCTCTGAGATGAACATACTGTACTCGGTGTGCTGGGAAAGAGGTCACAGGAACTGCTGTGGGCCTTTTTAAGGTGTATTTTCAGGTATTTTACTGCAGGTCAGTGAGGTGAAGGAACAGCTCAGGATTAAGAAACCTTAGAGTGTGTTAAAGGGCTCTGACATGAATATATTTCAGCATCTCAATAAAGCCAAAAGTCGAAGCTTATGCACTTATACTTTAACAGTGGTGTAACCCTGAAACCCAGCATTGCAATTTTGTAATATTTTTCACCCAAAATCTAAATATGCCTAAAAAAAAACTTTCAAAGTGATGCTAGTTTTCCATGATTGGTCAAAGACGTGCATAACCTCTGCAGCATGGACACACAACCACCACTGGAATGGAACTGCCCTTTTCCAGCCCAACAGCGAGCGGCGACAGCATAATCATGGATGTTAAATGACCGGTTGAGAGATGCTGCAGAATTTAGGATAGAGCTCCGTACAATTCAGAGCCATAATTACCGGTTAGGTTTCAATAAACAAACAGGACTCCGACTGACCGCTCTTTCAGGAACATTTTGGCTGGTGATTTCTCTGATCTGAATAACACTTCTAAGGCTGCATGGATAGTCTCGTAGATATACTTTTGCATGTAATCAGAAATAATTTATTAATATATAGGCCTATATATAAGTGCTGTTTTATGTAAACATCTATCATTAATAATAACAACCCTCTACTCTACTGCAAAACATGCCTCTATAAACCTGAGAAGCTATTTTAAAGGAGCTTTTTTTCTCAAGGGATGGAAACCGTTTACTAGAAATACATATGTCAACGAACCCAACAATTTCCCTATTTTTTTTATTTTTTACTCACAATTCCTTGAAAACCAACTGAAGGAGCCAATTGCCTGACCAAAGCTACAGCATGGCACTAAACTGAGACTGTGTCAAGATTTTTTTCTACACCCACGCCAAATATAGAACCGAGAATAGGACGAGTGCCAGTGGAGAAACTCTGCAACAGTGACGCTTTCTCCGAATCATATCTTTGGATCTGCACCACACCGGCACTAAAGACTCTGAACACAGACTTTCTAGAAAATTACATGTACAATGAGGTGGTTAAGTTGAGAAAGCTCTGTTTTTGTGGTTGGTGGGGAGGATCAGTTTTCTCCTGAAGTGAAAAAAATGTAAAAAGTCATTCTTAGAGGTGCCACCGCCACATTGTAAGTAAATACACTGATTACACGCATCATTTATTCACAGCGGTGGCACACACACACACAGTTGTTTTGACATACGCTTAAGACCAACACAGCTCACGTTTGCTCAATCCGGGCTAAAAAAAAACCCTGTTTATTGTTTAATGCAACTGCCTTTTTCCCCCCACCAAAGCATTTGGTGGATAGCAGCAACGTTAAGTAAAAACCAGGGCTTTTGACATTAAAGAGATCAGTTTAGTGCTATCTTGGTCTCAGATGCAGTCTGCTATTTATTGTTTTAAGTAGTTTCTCTCACACATGGGTGATACACAGATCCTTTCAACACAAGTGACGCCACATCAAATGCTTCTATTAGCTAACCTCAACAGGATCGGGCAGGAAGTGTACGATTAAACAATTCAGCTTCACAATAGTCCATGAATTCCAACAGAATTATTAAACACCTGCTGGAGATAACCACGCACTATTTATATCTTCCAAAGATGTGGTTGTTTTTCATTCGAGAGGAGTTATATTTTTTATTTCAACTGCATTTGCATGTGTACGCAGTCCATCTAGTGTTGTAGTCAGCGTATAAACACAAAATTGCGATTTTTGATTTGAAAAGGGAAATATTAAAGCACCGAAGACTTCACGTGGCCTCGGGAAACTATGCGGAGTTTATAATGGCCTCTCTCATTCTCTTTTGAAACTTTTATTCGCGGCAGCTGTAGTTTTTTTTGCAGGACTTGCTGGCTGAACCAGGAGTCACTGCTAACTGGAGAAAATATCAAAATCAAAGTCCCCTTCAGTTCCGTCACATTCACAAACACTGATAATCACTTTCCCCGGCTTTTTCTCCCCACGTGAAACATCTTATTTGCTTTGATTGTGCTGTTTAAATGATTAGCATGGCAGCTCTGCGGAGACGGGGGCTGATGGCGTGTGTGGGGAATGTGTGAGCCACGTCTCCTGCTGAGCTCACCATACTGGGTTTGAATGGAGATGAGTTCACCCCTGTCACATCACATGCATGTGAATACATATGAACATACACTCCAGCATACACACACACACAGGACCGCACTGTATGATGTAAAGAAACAACAACAAACTAGTCAATTTCTTTATAAAATGCATCTGTGGTTCCATATTTGTAAGGCAAGCACATCTAATCTCTCTTATATGAGCTAAAGATCCTTACAGTCTCCATGGTGACAGTGGGCAGCCAACAGCTCAGGAGATGCTCCTTACTGTATATAATGACAAGACACAAGAAATGATGGTGCAAGTTAAGTTTAAGCTGGAGCAGGATTGTACCATAAAAATGATCTTTTTGTGGCTGTTATTAAAATGTTTAGTAAATGTATATTATTGTGAAAAGCTGTTCTGTACGTTATTTAGATATTTTTAACTGAATTTTTAGCATCAAGTGGAGTTTTTAAAAATTTTTTATCTTCATCACAAATAGAAAAATAATAGGTTGGCCTGTCTAATGCTCATGTTTTTTTTATTGTATTTATTTATTTTTTTCAGACATTATTAAACTTCAAAACATTTTTGGTTTTGCAAAATGAAATATTTGTAGATAATATTACATTGCTTTTAAAAAATACTTTTAACGAATGCATTTTAAATTGAATACACAAATATTAATGTGCACATCGCCAAACAAATAGATGCTTATTGCAACATTTTATGTAGTCTGTTTAGAAATCAATAAAATAAGGTGCAAATAGTGTGACAAATTTTCTTTAACTTCAATCACTGAAACACAAAACAGTCTAGTGATTTCATGACCAGAGATGTACGAACAAAACAGGAAATTAAAAATGTTTTTATTATTGTTGTTATTATTAATACTTGAAAAAAATAAATAAAATTAAACAATTATTGTTAATTGGTTATTCATTTAGCCTATGCACTAATATTAAATAATGGGCTAACAACTTATTATTATTCATGTTTATTATTATTATTATTTGTAGGTTCTGTGCAAACCATACTATTAACATTATCATCTGCAGTCAATTACAGTACATGATTACATGTAGCCTAAAGCTAATTTAATGAATATATCGCATATTTGGTAAATAAACATAAAAATAATTATTTTAATAATCAAAATATCATCTCGCATTTATAAATAGCTGTCTTTTGGAATTTCCCTTTGAAAGGAATCGAAAAGTTGTGGCCTCGCAGGTTTCTTTGTGATGTTTCCTAACGGCGTGTTACCGGTGCTTTAAAGCAGTTCGTGTGATTGTGAAGTGCGTGTTTGTCTTGTACTTTACCGCCACCAGGTGGACGAACGAAAGATCGCGCACCCGCAGAGAAAACGTTGGAGCTGTTTGAAGCTCTGGGAACTCCGTCATCCCACTCCTCTCTGTCCTACATGATGCGATCTCTTCGGTTTGTAAGCATAATACAGTGCGTGATGAGTAATGCAACTCACAAACCTGCCTATAGACATAAGAACTCCTGCAAACTCCACATAGCGGCATGACAATCTCTCTTGTTTTTCTACAGCCGAGCGTCCAGCGATATCAAAGCAAACGCTCGCTTGTACAAACACAAATATAGCTCCTGAAGCCAACAGGAACATCTGATTACTGACAAACTGTCTTTCCGTGTTTCCACTTCGCTTCTAATCTAGCTTGGCACCAATGCCTCCATTTATATTTGAGGATAAAGCAACAGAAGGCAGAGCAGCCACCAGATACTACGACTGGGGCCCAGTGTGCCGTGAGATAGGCAGGCCAGCGCTCTCTCTTCCCATCTTTTCCCTCGTAGCATCCGCGCCATGAAAGCCAAATGAAGCGCAGGAAGAAATGAAAGTGTTTCTTTTCCCACCCAATTCCCTGCCAACATCTGTCACTGCCAGTGCTTTGCATTTGTGGTTTGTGTTTGTTTTTTTGCTCTTTGTGCGCACAAGTGTGTGTGTGCATAATTGTGCCTGTGTGCTGTCCTGCATCCTTGTTTACCGTTCTCTATCTTGATTGCCCCTGACAGGTGTAACACTTTCTCTCTCTCTCCCACCCCCTGTCCATCTCTGCTTCAGCTGCACGCTATCACCATCCAGCCTGGCCTCACTAAAATAATGAATCCCTCTGATAAGCGTATGTGAGCGGCAGACTCCGCTTCATATTAGTCTGGTCCTGTTCTCAATGAGTAGGTGTGCAGAGACACCATCCCTCGACGCAATACCACGAATGAGGCCTTTTCTTTGTAAAGAGCGGAGGAAAAAAACATGTCTCGCTTTTCATGCCTCTGGCGCTCACACACCTACAGCTACTCTGGGAACCGTATGAGGATAGAGAAAGAAGAGAGAAACTGAGTAAAAAAGAAGATAACACAAACGAAAAAGAAAGAAAAGACAACCGAAGAAGGCAACGGATGTCTAAACGCACTAAACTTGCCGCAGTCAGATCTATAAACCATCGCCAGTCCATCGGTAGATGGACAAACCTGGCCTGTTCCAGCAATCAAAACGTTTCCAACATTTGAAAAATCCATTATCTCCAAGATCAGATCCAATAAGCAGAAAAAGTGGACCTCGAGATCATGGATGAAGCGAGGGGTGACTATGAGCACTATAAATTTAAAACACCCAGCCTATTTTTTTTCTCCAGAGAGTGTCTAGCCATGTGCAAAAGAACAATTTTCCAATCTCAGTAAATGTTTGATGCCAGCCAGATTAATATTAGCTCTCGTAACTTGTTTTGACGACGTTCAGATAGAATAATTTAAATAATTGAATTATTAATACAGCCTTTATTAAGCGAGTTATATCCTTATAATTAAATTAGTCTACACGCTATAAATGAAAAACAAATTGTTATAAGCCTACCGTAAAATTATTTTTCAAACTTGTAGGCTAAATAAAACAAATATTATTGGAGTTTGATTATTTCAGGTTTCGTTTACACTTTAGTTTTATTTTTCTACACCCATGTGGATAGGCCTACCATTACTTTATCATTAAGCTTTCGCTTAAGGTAGTCAAATGCAACGTGTAAAACCGGCCTCTATATTAACTATATTAACAGTAGTAGCTACACATTAAATAAAAAAAAGCCTGTGGTCATTTTCGTTAGCTACGTACACAATCTGACTTTTTAAGTAAGCTATAGCCTACTTCGTGAATGTAAATATATATATATATATATATATATATATACATAAAATGAATTGTGTTGTCAGTGTCATGTGACCAGTGTCATATGCATTTACAAATCCCTTAGCCTCACTGAATAGTAAAGCGTCCATTGGATATGTAACCTACTTCAGAAATCCTTTTAGGCCTACTTTGTGCTTAAGCTATTATTAAAAATATGAATTTGAGGTGCACTCCATTTCGCATAGCCTACTTATGCACTATTCTATCCCATTTTATTGCATTGTATTTTATTGTACCTGTTTGCACTGAAAATCCATAAAAGAAAAAAATGCACTTTAAATAGCCTACCTAGATCATGCACTTATTTAACAGTGTGTAATGTTGCAGACTGTGTACTAGATGGTAGATTACAGTGTAAGCGCACAGTAGTACGTAACTTGGGCAGCCCAGTCTTATAAAAATGTGTATAAATAGTACCCCCAATAAAAACGAAAAACTTGTGGTATTTGTTACGTATATGACACGCACGTGTTTGCCGTGCATATGATACACAGTTTTTGCATTCATATGATACCCATCGCATAGCATTTACACGCCAAAGTACATTTTTGCCTATCTATACCACCATTTTTTTTATTTGGCATGCTATTTATACACGCATTCATGGGATCGGGTGGCACGCAACGGTCCTACTCTCTAATCAGTGCCATTGGAATCATCCTAACCCCTGTGGACCTCCCTTTGTAAAATTTGGACATAGTAGGCTACATCCACCATGTCATGTGACTACTAGTGTCAAATGTGTGGCAAATCCATTCCTGTGGCCTCATGGGATTGTAAAGTGTTCATCAGATGCTCTGCACATCTGTAAATTTCACAAACAATTACAAAAGAAATGGCAAGCAACACATGTATTAAACATAACATTTTGAATTATAAATGGAAGGTTTTAACTAAAACGAGGATTCAAATGAACGAACAAATAATTTCTTTACAAATCACGTGCGCAGTTCTGTAATTATAGTGTCATTAACCTTCTTCTGAAAGCAGATTTGAAATCTTAAGATCTTTGCTCTTGTTGAGCCAATTGCCTGTAAATGCCATGAGACTAATCATGTTTAGTTTGGTGTCGCTAGCAGTCATTTTATTAAACAAATACATGCTAGAAATAGTAATGTGAATGACTCTGAACACTTGGCAATATGATAAATATGCAGGTAGTGCCTGAAACTACTCTTTGGAGGTGAGTTGTTTCAAAGCCTTATGTATGAGCAGAGCTATTCGTCAACCGGTGCTCTCCAGCTCAGACTGTGTCCACTTTAACTGGCCTTTAAACAGAGCCTTTTTCCCTCCCTGACTGCGGCGATCCACGGCTCAGATAAGATCTCTCCATCTGCCCGGCGGCGGGCCATTCGTCCTGCAAGAGCTTTGTCCTGCGTGCTGATAAGGATGTTTTCTCCTCCACAGTTGTGAACCGTTACACTAGCATTAATGATTGGAATGCAGTCTGCTTCCACCAGCAGCCGTCAGGGACCGACCTCTGCACTCATAAACAAGTCTAGGTCATTTTACGTCTCCTCTGTGTATATATGTGCGTGTTGTGCAGGTGTTTCAGAACATATGTTTAATTCTATTCAAACCGACCTGGCAGCTTTCCAATCTCTGCTTTCTTAAGTTCACCGTAAACATGACTATAAAATCTCGAAATATTGTCAATTCATAAAACCAAGCGCACACATGAGCGTGATCTCGTGAGATACACGCTAAAAGATTATATTAGCTAAGGCAGTGCTAGGGCATACCTTCACATCTTTAGCTGGATAAACAAATCTAAACATCAAGACCTTTGTCACCCTGGTTTTGGGGTTTGGTCTCTACAGGGCCGTATGGTGTGAAATCTGCTACTTAGCTGCGGCGCTGCCAACACATCTGCTGTTGGACTCTAGCCAGGTGCATCCAACTCTCACAAATAAAAAAAAAAATTATAAATGTGTTGGGGGAAAAAAACAGCTTTGGGTTTACAGAGCCAGTGTAAAATCTCTGGCAGCCAAAACGCAGCCCTGAAGTTGAGGATGGTAAGGCAGTGAGTAGGCAGTGAAAAGTCATAGATCACTGTCAAAGCTCGGCCGAGAATAACTTTTTTTGACATGCTTTTTTCATTGGCTCTGCAATGGGAATGCGCTTTCTCTCTGTATCGCCCGAACATCTGCAAACTGTTGCTGAGAAGGAACCCAGAGGAAAACATTTACCTAACAGAATACTAATTCTTTCAGGCCCTGGTGTCAGCACTTCGTAAATAACAGCAAGTGTGCGGGGCGGGTTTTTCGCTCAGGCACATGTGGAATTGTTTTTTCAAGGGAAGTCTGGGAGAGCTATCGCTTCGCTACCGCTGTGAGCACTGAGCAGCACATGGTTTAAAAGGGGAACAGCGCTCTTACTCATACTGTTCTCTCTTCCTCCCTCACTCTCTCTCTCTGTCTATGTTCTATCTATCCACTGTCAGTCTTTTCTGTTGACTGTAGCTAGTCACAACATAACTCTGTTCTAATGTTTCATGCTCTGTGCCGAGTTTTACCAGGAGTCAAGAAACGAGACTGGATGTGAAAAGCTCAAGTTATTGAAGCAAAGCTGTATCAAAGCAGTGAAATATGAAAGCCGCAATATTAAAGGATCTTAAGTAGATGGTAAATGACAGACTTTAGGAAGGCTGTCAGGCCACAAAGACTTCAAAATCACGGGCAGAGCTGGGGCACAGGTGCTCATATATGAACCATATTTCGAAACAAAATGTGTACAATAAAGGCTCTCACTTACCCTGTAAAAATGTTTTTCAGGTAATCAATAAAAAATGTGGTCCATGTAGTCTACAGTATACATTTCATTCAAATTAAAAATATTATTTAATATGGCAAAATCAACCTGATTGCATTAAAGTTAAATGTCCTTGTTATATTTCATTGCATTATTATTTATGAGAGCAAATAATATTTAATATCTAATTTAATATATATATATAATATACATAAATTGTTCTTGTCTCACCACATTCAATGTGTGTATATATATATATATATAAAAAATATGTTATTATCAGTGTCAAAAACATATTTTTTGCTGCATTATTCTTGATAAATAGAAAAGATAAATACTGATTTAAAGAGTATTTTTTTTTATCAGATTAATGCAACCTGCTAAATAATTGTCAATTTCTTATTAAAAAAAATATATATATATATATATATATATATATATTAATTCATTAGTAGGCAAAATAAAAATTGGGTTTCAAACAAATTTCATAAATGAATCACAAATATGTTAATTTGTATTTGTTACACCACAACTACCTTATAAACGCCGTCATGCATGAAACACAGTCACTTGCAATTTTCTATCTTATGATCTCGGCTTCCCAGTTTGAGCACAACGTCCACTGGGAAGAGCTCAGAGCCAAATAACGCACGCCACCTAATGACAGCGACTGTGGTTAAGAAATGAATAAGTGACAGAGACACATGCATAATTCAGTGGTTTTAAGGCAGCTTAGTGGAAGTGGATGAACAGCAGCGAGAGAGAAAGATACGTCCGCGTCTGCCTCATCATCCCTTCCTCATCCTCTCCCTTGACATCTCTTTCAGAGCCGAGCCTGATGCAGGCCAGGGACCGCTGCGAACAGGTGAACACGCAGGCACAGAGACCAGCTCATGAATAAATGAATGCAACACACAGCAATAATTTGCATCTTTAAGGAAAAAAAGTGGCACATCAGCGCTTTGTCTGCTGAGAAGTAGAGAGGCGTGCTTTATTTATTAATTTTTTTATTGTGTGTTGTTAGTTTGTTATTTAATAAAATGTCTTTCATTAACAATGGTGTGTCATTGGCGATGCCGAACGTTGTCAAGCTGCTCACAATGCGTTCTCTCAAATTTTTTTCCCTTAATTAGACTCTCACAGTTCACATCATAATGAATGCTGAAATGCATTTGTCCTTGCCTAATCCCAGGTACTCATTTTTGAGGTTATTATGCAAATCGATACTGTTTACAAACATGAAAGCTGGAAGTTGGCTTTTGATCTGCGGCAGAAATACCATCGGTTATCGATAGCTAAAGCCCTCTCTGCAGGTGTCATGTCAATAACAGCAGAATCGATAGGGCCTAGTCATGGGGGGATTGGGACAGACGGGTCTCTAAGGAGTATTTAGTCTGTGAAGACCTGGACACGTTGCAAATTCAAAGTCAAACCACATTGCTAACTAGCCTTCGGAGCTTGTCTCCAGAAACGCATCACACACAAATTAAGGCTAATGGTTCTGCTGAAGACATTCTGACTGCTCGGCATGAAATGTCCTGGGAGGGCGTTGCACTACAGACCATCAGCAGCAAATTATAAAAGCAGGCACATTTCCTGGCTGATACATGCATTTAAATATCTCAGTCTAACGCTTTTTCCTTTTTACTTACCTGCAATATTCCGAATCGTGCTTTCCTTTTTTTATTCAGATCGTATGTCAGCCTGTCTGAAGATGCATTCATTCTACTCCTTTGCTTGCTGACCCTTGGCTCGTAAGCACTCTTTTCCCTTGCTCGAGTTAATGTGTAGGCAATCCCCATAGAGCAAAGGATTGTGGGTCAGAGGCAAAGTCAAGAATGAGAGCGTGATGATGTTGCAGGGGGTATTTAGAGAACGCACTGTTGTTTCGCAGCTAATCAGAATGCAATAAGACCCCGTTTCCTGAGGTCAAGGATGTTTCTGAATGTTAATGAGGTGCTATAGAGCTGTTATGGAGGGTTGTGGATTAACCACAAAAATATTATACAAACGGTGCACTGGGAATAAATTAATATGGTATTCAGTTTTGAATAGGCAAAGTTTTAAAAGGGTTAGTCCATCGAAAAATCATTTACTCGTGGTCATGTTATTCTAGACATGTTTAACTTACTTTGTTCTGTGAAATTACATCTTTTACTATTACTATCAGTTTAAAATATCAGTTAGTCTTGTCCCCAGTTTCACAGACAAGGCTTAAGCTAGTCCCAGACTAAACTGCATGTTTGAGCTGGCTCAGATCAAAATATGTACCTGTAATATTGTCTTATAAGGCATTTTTTCTTAACTGAACTAATGCCTAGTCCTGGCTTAAGCTAAACCCCGTTTGTGAAACCGGGCCTTGATTTATTTTTTGAGCTACTAAGAAATTTTGGTAATGCTTTGTTTTACGGTTACACCTGCTTATTTGCATGCATTGCATATATTACTAGAATATTAGCCATTTATTAGTGTCAGTTAATGCCTTATTCTACATCCCTAACCCTACCCAATACCTAAACTTAACAACTACCTTACTAACTATTAATAAGCAGCAAATTAATAATTTATTGAGGGAAAAGTTATAGTTAATAGTTAACAAGTGTTACTTATTCTAAAGTGTTACCAAAAACCCCCTCAAACCATTAGGCAACACAATCCACATCTAACCAAATTACTCTTTTTTTTTAATTTTAGTACACCAGCACATTTTGGCAATTTTTTAACTGAAAAGTATAGGCTGTTTAATATAGATGAAAAGATGATGTTTGTCATTAACCGAAACAATATTAAAATATAGCCTACCACTAAGAAATGATCATCACACATTTAATAAACAAAATATAAAAAGTATCAAGATAAAAAAGACATCATCGTAAAATAGAAAGCATTACGACACCCAAAAGCAACTGTAAATGACAGCGCTAATCAATTTAGCAGCAGAAGAGTTATGAAAGCAACCAGACAACCAAGGTATTCATCTTTCCCTTAATATGGGAACTCTTTCTCTAAAACACAATGCCTATGCACACGCTCCGATACATGCAAACTTCTCAAACCTGGAATAAACTTAAATATGCAATCATAGAAAGATGTACAGTTTGTGATTGAAGCATATAATGACACCCACCACAAGCTGAGCTTTGGAGAAGTGGATGTTGTCTGAAAGACAACAGACACACAGAGTACGCAACTCAAAGATGAACTCAAATCGAGTTCTAAAAAGTGAACGAAGCCTGAGAAAGACTATCATAGTAACTGATAATTGCGGAGACAGGAGCAACGACAGGTAGAGTAGCGAAACGCGATGGATCTAGAGCCCCATTTACCCCACTCCTCACTCTTTCCTGTCTTTCAAACAACCTTGACAAAACACACCATCTCTCAAGTTTGCACTTGAGTGGGAAACATAAAAAAGGCAAAGAAACTGTCGCAGAGAAGATGATGAATACACAGAGTTTTGTTTTTCTTTCTTTCATTTTTTCTTTCTAATTAAGTGCGAGAGACACTTTGTGAAGCTAAAGTTGGATGACACAAGGGTACACTGAGGGACACAGTCACTTTAGGAAAATTTTCAAAGTGCCAAGCACAAATAGAGGTTTGCTAAGTCATAACGGCTAATTGATACAAACTTAATGAATGCGGGTGGTACCGAGACAGATGCTTTGTGGAATGCGGCAGATTTCTGTGACTGAATGCCTCGTGTTGCGTCGCACATCAAGACGCCGAGAACATTTGGCAGGTCACGGAGTTACACAAGGAGAGGGGAGGCTTGCGAAAGCGGGAAAAAAGCCCATGCGAGTCGTGTGTGTTGGTGTGTGTATCTGTAGTATGTCTGCTCTTGAGCTTGCCTGTTTGTTTGAACGCTGCCTCTTTTGTTTGGGCTTTCGAGGCTCGCCAGCTCTGTGGCTTGCAATTAGCGCTCAGGCCTCAGGGACCTAATTAACCAGTGCAATTAATTCATTTCTTATTTATTTATTTTTTTAAATCCTGTACAAGTCACCCTGACATTTGTCAGCCAGTCAGGAGGTGTTCATCGTAAGCGATGATTAGCTCGTTTGCGAGCTTTCCTTTTCCCCCAGGTGGTGGTTAGTCGGCGGAGGAGGGGTGGGCCGGGGAGGAAGAGGGACAGCGATGGTGGGCTTGCGTCTGCGGGGAGGCAGGAGCAGAAACGTCGCAACTATGGTGATGAGTGGAAGCGGGGGTCCGCTGACCTTTCATCGAGTTGGCGATCAATATGGTGCGAGGGCCGGTGCCTTTGACGAGCAGGCCTTGCCCGCCTGGAGACGACCTGCGGCCGTGGTCGCAAAGAGGAGGGGGGAAGGAAGGAAGGTAGGAGGTCTTAGCCGTCTTCTCTCATTAGCACATTATGACATCTTTGTCTTTTGGAAAAAAGGGGAGGGGGTGGGTTTGGATGCCACTGCTATACCCAACAGCCAACGGTCTTTAATAACCGTTCCCACCATCTGGGACCATTTGACCACGCGGCAATAATGGAGACGGAGAATTAGCTTCAGATTACTCACAAAAAATACATAAAATGCAAGATTTTAAATCCACTTTTGGAAAATGTGATTATTGATTGATGTGTTGGGGTCAGTGGGTGAATGTCCACCGAGACTCAAACATAAAAGTAAAAAACCAAGTCTCTATTTACACTAAGTGCAAATCTTGTTGAAAAGGCTGTTTATACTAATTCTGATTACCTGTTAAAATGACCCAATCTGTCTGATAACAGGAACTGTGATGTGGAAAGTAAAGGCAGTGGATTGAGCTTTTGATGCAAACAACCCAAGTTTGAATACAGCAATTTCCGAAGACAATTTTTGCCCTTTACCCTTTGAATGTTAGCTCAGAGAGAGTTTTATTTAACTAGAAATAAAAAAGGCTGGAAATAAAGTGCCTAGAAGTGTCTAAAGTTTAATACACATAACTGAAATTGGATGGGGTGTCCCATATCATTTGGATAGGCTAGTGTTGGGGTTACTTCAGGGATTGAGACGAGCAAAGTCACAATAAGTGCAGTAAACACTGCTAAAACGAAACACATACACTTTCTGTTGTACTTTTAGAGCTGTACGCCTATGTTTAATGTATTTATTATATACATTTCCAGTATTTATTTCTAATTTGTTTTGAAACTTTTACATGTAAAATAATTTCCTGTATGCCTATCTTTACAATTTTAATTAAATGTACAATTACAATTTAATAACAATTTAATTACATGTTTACAAACCATATATGTACAAACTCCCCCAACGCTATTCTTACCTTTGGCATGCGCTTTAAATCAAAGTTTAGGAATTGTATTATTTTTAACAGTTCCTGGGAATCAAACCCATCACATAATCACTGTGCCAAGCTGTTGCAATGGTTATAACAATGCTTTAACATTTATTTTATATTATATTGTATTGTATTTAAATATACATTTTCAAATACTGGCCATGTGCACCTAATAAAGTTGCCCTCTGATCAAAATGTTATCATCCTAAAATTAACAACATATCTGATCTTCAAACAGTCAGTAATGTTTGGCTAGATAGTACTGACCACAATATTACGGACAGTGATTTCTTGTAAAAAAAAAAATTTATGCAATTAATACCAAATGAACTGAAATGACAGAAAGATACAAAAACGTGCAAAGAAGGCAGCATTTACCAGATTTGAACACTTTTTATACATGCATTATAGAGAAATTAAAAAGTCGTTTCAGCATTTTTAAAAATATGAATTTGAAAAAGCATAAAGCTGTTGTAACCTATACTTTAATACTACTTTAAAAGCATTTAAAAAAAATCAAATTCACTTATGTCAGTTCGATCTAATAAATGTCAACTGGTCTATTAAAATACAATATTTGTAAACACTCCAGCTGGAATTGATTTCAGAGATAACACCACAGCAACCCTGACGTTTATACGCTGACCCGCATACATTTATTGGCAGATTCGATCCAAGAATATTTCTATGCTGTCGCTCACAAGGGACCTCGAGAGAGCGTAAAAGAGTTGGACAGACAAAAAGAATGAGAGACAGAGTTGTTCCTTGCTTAATATGACCGAAGTGTGCCCTCTGCGAGCTTGTGCATGCTCACTCTCTCACTCTCTCTCTCTCTGTCTATCTCCAGTGCCCTCAAACTTCCCCAAAGAAAGCACAGCAGAAGAGAGCCTCTGCAGCTTTGATAGGGAGGGGGGCTGTTGTGTAAATATTTTGTGTGAAAGAATGCCTTTTGAGCGTCTTAATCGTGCGTTGGGTGATCTCTCTCGAGCGGCACGGCGGGTGCTGGCTTTCATACCCACTCCCGGCTGGTGATGGGGTCTCTGTACTTCCAGGAGTGCTGGGAGCGAGAGTTCACTACGGGGGCGTTAAGTGTGTCAAGAAGAACGGTTCCCCCCATTGCAAGCCCCAGGCCCTCTCCGCAAACATTAAAAAGCATAAACAGTCAATACCAAGCGTTACAGTCGGGGAAAAAAAAAGGCAGAGTATGAGTTAGGAACATTGGCTTTCTGAAGAGTTACACAACATGGCGAGATCAGAGTGGAGCTTTGGCTCTGCTGCATGGCTTTTTCACCGTGCTCCACACTCTTGGGGAGGGAAAGCGCTTGTTCTCGCGGTGAATCATTCATACCAGGGGGTGCGGAGGGTGGGGGCACTGCAAATAGAGGAAGAGGGGGATCAAGGAAACCCACACCTGGTGCAAAGAAGAGGTCAAAGCATCCAGAGGAAAAAAAAGAATAAAGACGAGGAAGAATTGCTCTGCGTCATTCCTTCAAGAGACGTCCGCTCTCCATCGCACACGGCAGCAACTCGGCAGTATTTAAGCACGGCGAATAGACGGGCTGTCTATTATCGAACTGACATCGAAAGCTGCCTTTCATGATAAGTGTGAACAGTGATGATGAAAAAAGAATCACACATCCACGTCTGAGAGTTTCCTTTTGAAATGTGAAGGTTTGTTTATCTGTTGTGTGTTGCGAGCGAGTTCTAAGTGAGAGGCTTTACAAGTGAGGAATAGAAATCTGTCTTCCACACACACACACACACACGCTCAAATAATTTCTCAAAAACTCGACACCTGCCTCCTGACTCACGATCTGTAATAAGTGGAAGTCCGGATGTTTTTGTTGGGGGGTGGGGGGTTCTGTTCTGACATTTTTTTTTTTTGTTTTCAACAGAGGCCCTTTCATATGAAGAAAGAAGATGCAATTGATGTGAATTCCAGTGAAATCTCTTCAATATTGACTGACTGCATGAGATTTTAGTTGCGCTCTGTGTTGCGGCGCACTGACTCAGCTGTGCGGCGTAAGCTTTAGCTACTGCTGAATTGCTGATTAGTGAATAATACTACTACCACATTTAATATTCTTGGTTCAATGATACAAAAAAAAAGTGCGTCAAAGACAAGTCAGAAAAAGCCAACAGGGAGAACTTAGTTTTAACTTTAATAAATAGAAATTAAAAGTTCTAGTATCAAAAGTCTACACCAAGCAGTATATATATATATATATATATATATATACTGATAGATAGATAGATAGATAGATAGATAGATAGATAGATAGATAGATAGATAGATAATGCTGTTCTTTTTGAACTATTCCTGACAAAATTATGATTTCATGAAATATTAAATATTAATAAACATTGATGATAATAATGATAAATGTTTACTAAGCAAAACAAATCATTGAAGACTGGAAAAATTACTGCTGAAAATTCTATTTTGTTCAACACAGGAATAAATAAATTAAATATTTTTTTCAAATACTACTAATAAAACAGTTTTATTGTAGCAATCTGTCACAAGATATGTTTTGATTACATAATTGTTCATAGACTTGGTGAGCATAAGAGACTTTTAATGATATCAAATTTGGTGGCAATAGACCCTTTTACAGCCCACGTGCTCAATTAGTTGCGCGCGCATTTTGGCAACGGAAGTGGTGTTGTTCACCACTGGCTCTAACGTGTTAGCAACGAAAGTTTATCAAAACGGTTTCCCAGCATGAAAATGTCTGGTTGTTGTGTTTACGGATTATACACACATATAGTTCTGTACATGACCACAGACAACGTATTCATAAGCATCCAGTGATTTCTCTCGGGTGTACACGCTCGGTTTCTCAACTAAATACCTATATATATCTGGCCACTGTATGTTTGGCCATCTGCTAACGTCTTCTATCTACTCCACTATAGTACACGGATCTGGTAGCCAGATACCATTTCATAAAGTCAACTTTTCCAAATAACTTTTTCTGTCTGTATTGCTTAATTCGTTCGCGTAGCTTGACACGCTACTGATTCTCGCCATACTTCCGTTGCCAATATGTGCGCGCATGCGTTGCTACGTCATCATTGTGTACAAACAGTAAATGCCTCTACAAAATATGCTGTTCTTCACATGTAAACAATAGCACAACAATACTTAGTAGCAAGATGAGCAGGTGTTTTGTATCAAAGCTTATACTTTTTTTAAGATGGCCCTTTTTTTTTTGCTCAGTCTTGACTAGTCATCCAGGCCCAGAACTATCCGTTTTATAATGGTATTTATCATATCATCTAACAACTGTACATACAGGCTTATAGTGCAGCAAAAGAAAAGGAAGGCACTGGTGACTCCCTGGGATTCAGACACTTTCCTTTTGTTGTCAAACAGAATCATTAAACATGCTCATTCCCATAATACCCTAGTGCAGTGTTATTAATTTATCACTTTGGAGTTAACTGTGCTCTTATACACGTGGCCTTAGATGAATGGCAATGTGTTAAATTTTGTTTGAATTTGGCTGCTATAAATTATGTAACCATGGAGACTGGAAGCTTTGTTGCTTCTTTTAAGAGTACCCTCACTGGAGAAACATACATAATGCGAGCCGTGCTTTACTTTTATAACTAGGGTGCAAGGTGATGACCAGGAAGCGGTTTGTCCTCTTTCCCTCAGATTCTGGATCTGTAGTGACTGACAGAGAGTCACCATCGCTTCCCTCCATCCGTGAGACAAAAACAACCCGGCGCTTCTCTGAGGAAAGTGGGGCACTTCATCCCATCATGGTTTAGCTCTGATGTTAGCTGTGATGTCTCAACAGGCTGGTTTACAAAATAAATAAATAAAATAAATAAATAAAAAAGGGGGCGGCGGCAGCGCTATCAGAAGTTGATCGTTGTGGCTAAGGCAGTCTTTGATAGGCTTCTGAGGAGTGACAGGACTATTTTTCCCCAATGCTGCTTTGCTAGACGGCTCGAAGGAAAAAAAAAGTCTGCTTCATTTGATTGGTCTGAACAGACTGTCAAATGTCAAGGCGTTATCAAATGCAAGATGTGTTTTTATTTAAAAAGATTCTGGCAGAGAGGAAAAAAATGTACACCTATCTCAGACAGGGTGCTAGACACTCAGGCATCATGTGTGGCCTCCAAAACTGGCAAAAAAGACCCCTCGCATTAAAACTTAGTTTTAGCAATAAAGTTTTAAATCATTTCATGTGGAAATTAATTAAGACTAAAAATTGCAAGAATTAGACTAAAAGCTGAAAGTATAACTTTTAGACATTTTTTAAAAAAGAAATTAATACATTTCTTTAACAAGGATGCATTAAACTCATCAAAAGTTACAGTAAAGACGTTTACATACAGTAGTGAAAAATATCTAATTCAAATACCTATTGCTCTTTTGAAAAACAAAACAAAACCAGGTTATATATGACAGTTTCCACAAAAAAACCCCAACTAATTTTCAGCCTAAACTTTGAGGTGTCTCCGAAGGATCATGTGACACTGAAGACATCCAGTTTCTCCATCGCAGATTACATTTTAATGAATATTATAGTATTTCTATCATATTTAATTGAATATAACGATACATTTTAAAATAGAAAACAGATATTTTATGTTGTAATATTATTACGTGAGCATAAGCTTCTTTCAAAGACAGACCTCAAACTTTTGAACAAATAAAGGACACAACATAAAAGAACACGTAGCAAAAAAGAAATGACCCTGGGAATTTTATTGCCAGCATCATTTTTCTAAAGCATTGAAGTGACCTATGCTTCTCTTGAAATTTAATAGAACGGCATGTAAGGAGCAATCAGCGATATAAAAATAAAAAAAGAGTGAAAAAGACATCCATTGTAGTTATTATTCTTCAAAAGAATCATTTCAGCCAGCATCCCAAACCACGCTGAATCCAAATGGCTCTAAACGAACCCAAATTTCAAAAGAGCCAGTAAAGACTACATTCTGTGGCTTTTGGTTTTGATTAAAATAAATGTTAAATGACTCAAATCCCATGTTGCAAGGACAACTGTACTGTTTGCATTTTGAATGCAGTTGTGAACTACTTCTTGTCCTGCTCTTTTCATTCTCAAACAGTTGTGGCTAGTGTGGATACATGCACAGAGATGAACTGGCTTGCGGCGGTCCTGTCAGAATCCTGACACTCCAAAGACTGTCCTACTCAGTGTTTACATTAGAGGAGCCTCATGTCTTCATCTCACCGGACTGGAGACAAAAAAAAGAGAAATTTATCTGCAAATACACTTCTAAGACTCTTTTGAGTCTGCAGAAAGATCATCTAGGGCCATGCATATAACTGCTTATGTAAGCACATGATATATTGTGTCAGCTTGGTAGATGCTCAAATAGCCTTAGGTACTAATTGATATAATAGCAAAGAAATGGATGATGTATTCAGTCCCTTCTGGTCGCCTTACAATATTTTATTGCATTAAGTTGATTAGTTTCTTTTTGGTCATATTGTATATATTGCAAAGCACTCATATCTCCACCTATGTTTATCACGTTTTCTTCACTTCCGCTTTTCCAAGAGAGTTATGCTCTGAACTGGATCTCCATTTTAGAACAAAAGGAAATATCAAGTCCATTTCCACATAAAAACACTGAAGTTTGGTTTAATTGAATCTCTATTGAAAAGTGTAAGTGGGGGTTTGTGTTTTATTTATGTGTGTTTTTTCCTCCTCTTCTCCTTTCTTTGTTGCTTCTCTTCGCTCTCTCTGACAAAAGACGCCAGCCTGCCAAGCAGGGCTGCTCTGGGACGAACCTGTCAATCACAGCTGACGGCACCCTGACAACATGTACGTTAAAAATTAAACTAGCTCTCAAAGCCGGCGCGTGACAGCCGAGCCTTTGAAAGTGGCTGCAGTGCTCAGCGACAGAAAAGGCGGAACGAGAGAAAAACATACTAAGAAAACAACAGTGTGATGGGAGTAGAGAGAGAAGGGGAAAAACAAAAGTTAAAAGCAAAAAGAATAAGAACCACTGTATTGATGGTGGGAATTGGTGTTATTTCCCTGCCTTTTTTAATTTGGTGATCTACTCTGAGGACCTGCAGGCGTTTCCAGGGATCCTGCTGCAAGTCGCTCTTGATTCTTCAGGCCTTTCAAACAATCTCAAACTTCTAACCGGTTCCCCAACTGAGACTCAGCTTCTGCTTACACACACAGTCATGACCCGGACCGGTGTCAGTCTTTCAAATGACATGAAAGCGCTCCGGCTCTTAAAACAATCATAGCCGTTGTGTTTATCAAAATAACAGGGATAATGTTTGCAGATTTGTAGGACACTCGTCTAATTTCCCCAAAGCTATTAATATGTTAACACCACAACAATCACAGCAGCACAACCAAAGGAACTAGCATCCTAACCTGCTCTTATACTGTTTCAGCAATATGCCTATATTGAATGCATTTTTTCTATGCTTAATAACCAATATTTTGCCAAAATTGGAAAACACACTAGCTTACTACATCCCACAATGCAGTATTTGGTGTAAGAAACCAGCAGTAGGTAATAGTTCACGAAAACCTCATAAAAATTAGATTTAAAAAGCAAACAACTTACATAAAGTGATATTTTTAGACACCATGTTGACTAAATTGGACATGCAATGTTATGAGGTCATACGGACAACAATAGTACGCTGCTGTAATAGCATACTAAAATACTAGGCGACTCTGTTATTACTGTCATACAAAAATAACTTTATATTTTAAACATAAATGTGAATTTAAAAATTGTAAACGCATGACTGGTTTGTGTAAATTATTAAGTCTTAACTGTGGAGGTAAAGACCTTAATGAATGCTGATGAAAACGAGGCTGTGAGGAACAACAATGCAGTGTCCTGAAAGTTGGTAGGCTACTGTTGGTAGACAACAATAAGCAGTAAGCATCCACTAAACATAATATAGCCAATATTCCCTCAAAGCTTCATTTTCATTCATCAATAATTAAATATGGCGCTTATACCTTGACTAATAATTTAAAATGTATATATATTATTATATTCTCTGTATTTAAATTATTATGATGTAACTTACGCAACTAACAGCATTTCATGGAAATAATGTTTGAACATATTTATTAACAACATTTAGCTTATAAGCCTATATATCTATATTATTTTCAAGTATCTAATAAAACTCTGGAATAGCATAGGCTACTACTAAGCTACTCTTTCTGACATACAAATATATAGCATTTTTATTATTTAAAAAATACACAAATGTAGAATTTAAAGCATCAAAACTGGGTAGTGCTTTTATCTCAACTTTAGAGGTAGCCTAGACCTTATCAAAATGTAATGCTTATTTATTTCCAATGAAACATACTGTAAAAATTCATGTAGGCCTATTTGTCACAACTTACAAAACTCTTTAATGTTTTTGTCTTTAAAGTTTTTGTCTCCTGAAAGTTTGGTTAGTAAACATCACTGAACACATTCCTCAATGCTTCATTTCATTTCAGTCAAAAATTAAATATGGCGCTATTCTGACTCTATATGGCTCTATTGTATTTAAGTCACTTTGACGAAATTTAGCCTAGGCTGTCATTATCGGCATTTCTTGGAAACATTTTTTTGAACATGCTGCAATTGTAATACAAATTATATTTAATTATCAGCGTCTCACAAGTGCCTATTAAAAAGTTTAAGCTAGCTAACTAGCTCAACGCCAAATACCAGACGCGTGTCAGCGTAGGCTATATATCCTAAAACGCAACACGCTAGAATACTGCAGGACCAAAACAAAAGGCTTTTACATATGTGCATGTGTGCTGTGTGTGCACATATCTTTGTTTGTGTGTGTATGAATGGCCTGTGCTCCGGGTCAGCTCCCTCACAGCAGCTGTTTAAAACGACCTGCGTCTGAGTCTGAGCCCAGCGCAGCACCTGCTGCAGCTGATAGGATTTAGAGCACAGAGAGATGACACAGCCAGTAAATACATATCTGTCTGCACACTTCTTCCAGGAATTATTTTACAAATAAAGAGAGAGAGAGAGAGAGAGACCGTGGAGAGAGGGATAGCGGGGAGCACATTTAAAGCTCTACTGCACTCTAGTGGTGTGAAGGGGAAACGGTTCAAACGACGCAGCAGCAGATTGATGTGACTGATTGCATAATTTTAATGATTATTTAGTCATTATGCAGTCTTCTATTAGCATTTAGCATTTTTCATTACGTAGTCAAAATCTCTGCATTCTCGCATAAATGTTCTTGCATGCCTCATACAAACACAATAATATTGGAATAAATCAATAACTGGCCAATTATTCATTAAAACATCTTATTGTGATAATTTTTCATATTCAAAATATTATTTACACTATACTATACTATAATATCAAGTATATTAGCTATTTAAAAATTATTAATTTTTATCATTATTAGTTTTTGTTGCTGTGTAGTGTATCTTGCGATCACTTTGCCACACTGTGTCATTCTAATTTAACCAGACTGAAGGCTTTTACAGAACTGAGTTTAATCTGTGCCGCACGTTTGGGTGTAAGAAAAAGGGGGTAAACAGTTTCATCATTATCGATACGGGGACGAGCCACACACCCCATTAAGCGTCCTCCTGTGTATTATTAATGTGATGCGTAAGGTTTTTCAAACACTCTTTGAGAGATATGGTGCACCAGCACGAAGGTGAACAAAACATTTCATTTCAAACGCTACTTCATTTCAAACCACTCAAAAGGAATTTCACACTGCTCTCTATTTTCTTTTATTTCTTCATGCCTTCGCTTGCTCCCATATGAATGCCCTATTTTTCTTCAAGCCTTCCGCTGCTCACAAGAACTGCTGCGTCCCTTTGAAATAAACAGTGTTATTTATTGCTGGTTACAGAGCAGAGTGGCTTCTTCCACTACCATCAACTGTTATGTACACATGTGCTCAGAAGCATAGTCGTTAATGTTAATCAACATATGTATATATATATATATATATATACAGTGAGGTCAATAAGTATTTGATCACCCTGTGATTT
>JAUMHR010000062.1:11573675-11586104 GCA_032361145.1 Enteromius fasciolatus | reverse complement strand
TAGTGATTAATCATGATTAATCCACTGAAAATCCTGATTAATTTGATTAAAAATTTTAATCATTTGACAGCCCTAGTAAATATATGTTTAATTTACCAGCTGGATGGCATCTTTAACTCCATGGATGGATAAAGCCTCCTGGGCAAGTTCATGCAGGATGCGATTTGTGTTGGCCGCCTCTTTGCCACCTTTCAACAAAAGAGCATTTCCACTGGCAATGGCTAAAGCAGAAACCTGTTGGTATTTAAAAAAAAAAAAATAATAATAATAAAAGACATTTATTATAAAATATTAATAATACAAGCAGATATTTACACAATGCGACAAAGTACACTCAAACATATTGAGCAACAGAGACTTGTTAAATTTGGTGATGGATTAAATGCTTTTTCTATTTACAGTCCAGATCTTTAACCACCACTCATTTGGTCCAAACATAAACTCACATACAGGAAAAAAACTAAAACAATGTCCATAAGACTACAATATATTATGTAGATGCATGCATTTTGTGCATCTGACCTGAGGAAGGCAGTCTGGCCGTGACTCAAAGATGACCAGCAGAACTCCTATAGGAACAGTGATCTGCTCCAGCTCCAGGTTGTTTGCCACTCGAGTCCTGCGCAGAACCCTGCCAACGCTGTCCTGAGAGGACACTGCGATCTGACGCAGGCCAATGGACAGACTGTTCAGTTTAGATGATGACAAACTGAGTCGCTTCAGCATGGCTGGAGACAGGCGACCTGTAACATAACAGGTTGAGATTCAGTGCACCCAAAAAAAACAGCATGGGGGGGTGATCGTTTTGCACACACTCTGGATAGTAGCAATTACTTCTTGCTACCTGTGCTGACAGCATTCTCCATGTCCTTTTTGTTGGCAGATAAGATTTCATCTTTCCTCTCAGTAAGGAGATCAGCCAATGTACAGATGATGTCACTTCTCTGTGGACAAACAGATTGATGTGACACAAATAAATGAAAATGACTCAGAATGTGTTTTTATTGAATCTAATAATTCTACTGTTTCTGGAAAAATAAGCACAAATGATTCCAGACAGTCATGTAAAACAGTGGTTTAAAGGTTCAGCTAACCTGCTCTGGTTCAAGGGAAGCAAGAGTCCTGCCAGCAGAACGAGCCATTTCTGTCTGCTGCTCGACCGTGGGACCTGTTAATGAAGAAAAGTGTCATCTGAGGTCAAACCAATCACATTAGAAAAAAACTGAATCAGCAAAACATGTGGTAACTCACCGGCTGGCTTGACCTCTGAGAAAAAGGTTCCTACTTTCTTGCCCTCAACAATGTCAGTGATCACATGACCTGTGACTTTAGGGTGCGTACCGTTAGCAATGACAACAGACGTACCACCTTGGAGAGCCCAAAGAGCAGCTTTAACCTGAAGTTTATCAAACACACAGACTGTCAGTTTCAATTACTGATCCTAACAAAAGCTATATAATGTGTATGTATATCAGATATTCTTTCTCGAATGACACCTTAGCTTCCATTCCTCCAATCCCGACCCTGGACTTTGTGCCATAGGTTATGGATTGCTGGTCCCCAGGGTAAAATGTGTCCAGCAGCTTGGCATCGTCTGACCCTGGTGGGCTGTCGTAAAGGCCTGGAAATGGTTATTATTTGACAAATATTAAAAGCTTGCCATTATTTACCATGGAAAGGTTTAGACCGATCAGGTTTTCTTGCCCTCGAGTCTGAGTCATTTGATTTTGAGTATCTACCGACACCAAAACCCGATCCGATACTTCTATAATACATAAAGAAAGAATAAAGAAGAGTGAAGAAATGGGAATTTTTTCTCTCCTCTTCAAACTCTCCTGCAGCGTAAGCTTTGGCTGGGTTGCCTGGGCAAACTCGCTGTATTGTGTCGAGTGCTTCTTTTTGAGGTGCCGTATCAGGCATCCCGTATCTCGCGCTTTACGCTTCAAGCTGCTTCCATGTTCGACTTTGCCGGCATTTAATCAATAGCGTCTCTGAATGATGTCATGTCTGATCGAGTCTGAAACCACGTGATCGGGCCTATTTCCGATCATGTGATCGGATCTGGACATCCCTAGTTTAGACTGCATTTAACAGCATAAAAAAAGACAGGCAATCTTTGTCTTAATTCTTTTCCTTTAGTTATATTTAGTCATGTAAACATTTATATTAATCAGATAAAAACATAATTTTTATTTTATATTATATTATATAAATATTTTAAGCATACATAACTACTATTTTTCTAATTAGTATTATTGTGCAAATTATAAAACAATGTTTTTTGCATTTTTTAAAAATAGAAATCTGTTGTGTCTTTACTGATGTCTTCATTTTTGTCAATTTAATACTTCCTTGTGAAATAAACATGTAAATTTCTTAAAAAAAGAAAAAGAAAAAAAAGACATTTCTTTAAAAGAAAAAAACAAACAAACTAATGTGTGCACAATATAAATAATAATAATAATTCTGTACTAAATACAAAAACTAAAACCGATGGCTACAATGAAATTTAGGAATCGCAATGTATTAATACACTTTACTAAATACTCTAAATGTAAATAAATATATAGACAAGTAAATAGAGAATAGACACCGATAAATTAAAACATACGGTACTGACGGTACTTAAAATATGATACGGTACTGATGTATTCCCTGATTAACATTCAAAGTAAAACTTCACCTTCTACATCAGAGAGTGCGATGAGAAGATCTGCCCTCATCTCCACAGCAAGCCGCGCTGCAAGACTATCGTTATCCTTGATACTGATAACCTGCAGTATGAAAAAGAGAAAAGAGTCTCAAAACAGAATCATACTACAGATAGTGGGCCTTGTCTTTTAAAACCCAAAAAGCCAGACATCACTACTATATTTCACGCTCCCATGAACACTTAAAATGGGTGTGATGAACAACGACTCTGTCTAGTCTACGAAGAGGCAGAATTCCACATAAAACCACATTTGAAGCCACAGCGTGTGCATGACAGAGCAAGCGTAGATGAGCCCAGAGAGTAAGCGACAGTACTGTGAATGAGGTAATGTTAATTTCTTTCCAGTTTCTACAGGAATGGAAAAAACCCTTAGGCTGCAACAGTGCAGGAGACAAAGATCAAGCCTCTGCATTGCTCTGACTCCCAGCATGCATCTGTAAAGGCCCCTCCCAGTATGCAGTTCCAAAAGGAAAGAGGATGGGTGACAAGGCTGCTGGGCAGACTCTCTCTCTCCCAATACCCACATTTACCCCCTGTAGGTCACTATTGGGCTCCGGGGGAGGCACCACAGCGTCGTTGGTGTTGATGATGGGCACGATGTTCATACGCAGCAGCTCATGCAGTGTGCTGTTCAGGTTCCTTCTTTTCTGGTCGTCGTGGAAGTCCAGATTTGTAACCAAGATCTGAACAAACAAACAAATGAATATGAATAAGAGTGTATTTTGTAGCTTCAACGTGAATATGTTCGTGTCTGTATGTACCTGGGCAGTACAGGTGCTGTATTGAGTGAACATAGCCTCATACAAAGCCATAAGTCCACTTTGACCCGCAGCGGCACACGCTCTCGCCTCTAGAACTGGCAGTGACTGACAAAGAAAACACATCCAACTTCAGCTTCTTAATTTCTTTATATTAAGTTTATTTTAGTCAGCTGAAACATGCTTGCTTGCAGCACAGGAACCAGTGTGTTTAGTTTCTTGAATGACAAGCAAACGCATTAGCTTCTGTTTACCATGTTTGATGTACTCCATGTATATGCCTTGATCAACGCGCATTTCTTTTGTAATCTCTTAACCCTATAAATTTTTCTGTATCATATTTGATACATAAATTCTTAAAATACTAAATTGATTAGAGAATTGAAAAAATGCATTTAATACACGTCCTCTGTCGTCTGATTGATAGTTTAGCCTTCTTTTAGCAAATAAAAAGCCTTAATAAAAAAAAAAACATTCAGATTGTGGTATTTTAATTTATGCTGTGAAATCCTAATTTATGAATTAATGCTAGAATAACTTTTATATTGTTAGTAATTTACAGATAAACACTTAATGGACTTAAGCAAGGTTTACATGGTTATCTTTTTTGAAGAATCATGTTAAAATGTGAGAGCAGAACATGAGACATCAGGCTTTATAATACATATATGCTGAATATTTTAATTAATAAACCTTTTGCAATTTGGGGTAAATTAACATTTATTGGAGGGACAGGAATCTCCATGATTTCACAAAAAAAATAATGAATTAAAGTCTTATGGGTTTGAAACTATCCTTTCAATGTAATATTGTATTTTTGTTGCATTTTTAATTTTTTAAGCCAAGCTATTGTTAATATGTCCCCACCATATCTTTGAGCTGATTCTGGCCTGAGTGCAGAGCTTGTCTGACACTCTGTGAGAGAAGAATTTCGTGCCTCAGCCTTTGTTTTCCAAATGCTACAGCACCACTGGTCACGATCATCATCTCTCTGCCCTGATTCTGAAGCATGGCCACCTTAAACAACCAAAACACATAAATAAAAAATTATAATGTGCCGTCAAATAAACATTATAGACACATTTTAGTACAATACTTTTTTACAGCATTACAGTTTCTTAATACAACATAATATTGATGTGCAAATCAATGCGCTTTTATAATCTATATACCTGTTCTACAATTGAAGCGAGTCGGCCCAAAGCGAGGCCGCACTCGTCACCGCGGGTTACGACAGCACTCCCCAACTTGACAACAATTCTCTTGGCCTGGCGCAGATCACTGCGGTGCGCAAATGACTTACCGTGCGCCCGTGCCAGCGGCACTGTAAAAAAAGGCACGTTACTCCACTGACGCACAGCATGGGCTGTGAGAAATGGGGAGGAAGAGGGATCTGCATGGAGAGAGAGCCAGGAAAGCGCCCAGTGAGGAGCATGCCATGCAGGAAAGCCAATGAGTGATGGATATATGGACTGTGTTAGCGTGCATTGATTATATCACCAATTGACATCAGGATAATGAGGAGAGGACAGATATGAGGGGAAATGATAAGAGATAAGCAGAGAAAACAGGAAGCATGTAGTGCATGTCCATTATGTACAAATGGCATTGTATGATATGAATTTACAGTAATTAGCTCTGTGACAAATTGCATACATTGTTCTCTTGTACAGCACTTTGAGCCTCTAAAAGGAAATGCAACTGTAAAAAAAATTAACCCTATGCTATTCCCCACAAAATTCTTGCATACATGTTTTTTATCATCTATAATCTAAAACAGAATAACTTTCTTTGTGTTTCTTTTCTACTGATGTAAGCAAAGCCACATGTGCAGGAATCAACAAATGAATGATAATATCACAGTGCAACTTTCATTATCTGTTATATTTTATATTCTATATGCTATAGTGAAATATATAACATTTTATACATTTTTTATAAAAATGGTGAATCTGAAATCTCACCCACTGCCTAAAAGGGAGTTATTCAAATGAACAAATTAACTTTATTCTGGTGTATATGGCATTCTAGAAAAACTGATTTAAAGAAAATATCACGTATTATACAAGATTAATCAATAACAAATGGCAGTGCAGAATAAATAAATTGATCTGTAAAAGCAATCAAATGAAGTGAACAGGAATCTGGGACAAGCCATTCACAAAGCTGCGAGCTTATGAAGTCCACCAAACCCCGCCACATTCTTTATGAAAGAAAATAACACAGTAAAAGGTGCCACATCAGCAAAGCCAGACAGTGCACAAACGCTGACAGGACAGATCTCAAAGAAGAGCACTGGTCCGGTGAGAGAGACACAGACATGCTGTAAATTAAGAGCATCATGATCGGAAGTAACTAATTTCATGATTTACTGATTTTAATAATCAAGAAACAAGGATATACTGAACAGTATCTATTGTGAGACATAAACATTTCTTTATAATACCCTACATATTTCTCTTTTATTTCACGAGGTATGGGATACAAGGTACAGAAATACATAGATACTCACTTTTGCCTTGTGAAGCAGCTCTTTTGAATGTTTGCAGAGCATTTGGTCTCGCTAAAAGCTGAGAGCAGGAGAACATCTTCTGGAGATACATGTTGACCTGATGTTTACAACTGAAACATAATCATATATTTATATCAAAACACAGTTGATCAGATCAATTTGGTTACAGTAGATCTTTCAGGCAGGTTCCCGACATAAATAACGTATGTAAGATATTATGCGAGACCATACATGATCATAGTTTATTTAACTTATTTAATGCAAGCAAAAGCTTGATCTACACCCCATCTGACCTACATTCAATTCAACAAGTGCATCATTGTGCTAAACAAAGAGAAAGAGAAAACAATTACTAGGGTTGGTTGTTGGATTACATTGATACATTTAATAATGAGTAACGTTACGATTTGTTTACATTGTATAAGAAATGCATGCTGTGCGTGTTAATATTGAATAATATTGAATATTGGGTTCAAGAAAGCACCACAACAAATAATAACGAATAAAAAAATCAATATTAACAGACATTAAAGAAAAACAGTTATTTCCTCTGTAAACTTTCTTGAGACACACGTTGGCTGATGCAAGAAAGATTACGTTAAGTGGCCCAGCGTGACATTTCTAACGCGAAACAAATGTGTGAACCGGTATTGTGTAAATGTCATTTTACATACCTTATTCTACTAAATAAACGTGCTTTATTAAGCTCAAGTTCACTGCCTCCGCTGCTCTCCAATGCCACATCAACTCTCGAAAGCTGCTCTCATGGATTCGGCCATGTTGACGTTCATCCACGTAGTTACGCAACGGGCGTACGCACTGATTGTTTGATGGCGATTACCGTTAAGATTCACAAACACATTTACGCTTGGACCACCTACGCAAAACTTTACTTTCAAAGTTTTTGTTGTTTGTTGTTGTTATTAATAACAAAAAAAATTACAAACGCCGTTTGGTCAGAATATGTATTATGTAGTTTTGTTGTTGTTTTGTGCGGATATAGTTTTATAGTCCTTTTGAATCTCAGTCTCCAGCACTAGAGGGCGGTGTGTAAACTTATCTGTGGGTCATCTGCATTCCAAGAACAAAACAATGGACCATTCTCAATGCTGATATTTTGCGTAGGTGTAAAGTGATCATTCTAAATAGACTATTGTTTATGAACACCAGGTAGCAAGCATATCTGAAAGAATGTGTGTCTTGTTCATTAAAACTGGTTATTATGCCTAATTATTTTCTGACACTGTAGGCCATCTCTGTTATGTAATTAACAGCTCTTAAACTTTAATTTAAATATTCATTTTGTAGACTTTCGTACTTATGCTGTGGCCAGGCTTCAGCACATAAACTGTGGCCTATTACTGATAACAGCAAGAAAATGAACAGCATATAAATAAAGAGTTATGCTATATTGACAATAAATAAGTCTGACTTGATTTCCATTTTTAATAACTGTGTGTTGGGAACACATGACAATGTTATAGTAATGATACGAACATAAAAAAGTGGATCCACAGCATTGACCCATACAGCCTAATATATTCCTGATGTCTCATGACTCTGCAAACAATTTAAAAGAGCACGTCATCAACAAGGACACCTTAAACAACACAACCCAGATGTTGAGACAGGTTTTATTCATTTTCCACATTCCACAGTCTCTTAGTTAAAAGCTCTGAATCCATGACTAAATCAAAGACAAGTCCCAGAGTGTTTTTTGGCATAGATGGTAAGAAGCACCTGGCACGTCTCATGTGTTTATCTGTTTAGACAAAACTATTTATCTTCTGCTATGGAGACCTGCTCTTACAGACAAGAAATATCATTGTCATTTTTTCATTCATATAATGCAGTTTATAATATAAAAGTGAATAAGCAAGAGTGGGGCATGATATGCATATAAAAGACGCAAATGCACAACTCTTTAACAAGCATTAGAATATACCACTCACAACACAGCGTTCTTTATCTTTAAAAACTGACAGCTGTGTTGTGTTTTTTAATTAAACTTCATATGTGCTGACAAATCCAATCATTGCACAAGAATATGAAAAGTTATAGCAAGAAAGAATGTGCAGCAACAGGATCATCTGCATTTTTGCAGTACAACTGACTTGCACTACTTATTGTTCAAGATGTGTACTACAAACCTCCTTTTTAATGTGCAGCAGAAAACCTTCTTGGAGGGAACGTTTCTCCAAGAGGGAAGCAGATGGTTGACATCATTGCCAGACAGCTATTATAGTGAGACTGCTGGCTTTGAATCACCATCTGCTAAGTTTAAAGTTTACTTTTTCAAGAATGGTTTGTGAATGGTCACACTTCAATCCACGGCATGATTTGATACAGAGATCTGTACAGCAAAGTTAGGTTACACTTTTGACCTCAAGCCAAAACAACACCTATTGCTAACAGTCATTTATATGGTGTCTTAGAAATAATCAGTGGCCTCGTATGGGAAACTCCTTTTAAAACAACATGAGACAATCACTGAAACCCACATGGTAGTTTTATGGGAAGGTCACAGACAAAATAATACAAAGGTTTGTGTGGTGCACCATAACACTGAAAGAATCACATCCTGAGAACATAAGTGATTAATCTGCTCTCATTTTCAAAGGTTTCCTAACGTGTTATTTTTGCTCCAGTCAGATATTTTGCTCCAATTACATTGTTTCATTACCAGAAACAAAAAAAAATCACATGGAAATAAGATGAGGCAATTGATTACGTTGTTACCATCCAACTAAGAGGATATAAACATGCACCAGGAAACAGCTTTCTGAAGGTTTAATTGAAAGAGTATGCTGTTTAGTTCTGTTTTGGGGGGCCCCAGGAAGTCATGCAGACGATGCATTTTCTTGTAAAGAAAGTTCTATAGGGACCACATTTTCAAAAAATTTATGTATTATGCATTTGGTATCACAGAGATCCCTTGTGTGTTCTAAATTTAAAAGGGCAACAAGTTTCCACTCAGACTGACCATGTTCCAACACATTTCCACTGTTGTGTAATTGCCTCAAAGGCTTTTATTGTTCAAAACACATTTGAAATATCTCTCACCAACCTTAAATAAAAGCCCAAAACAGCATATTCTAACTATGTGTGCCTTTGATTGTGAGCTTAATCTTTTGTAGGAAGCATTACTCACAGTATCCGTATCTGCCAATTTAAAGGAACAGTTCACCAAAAATGAGTTTACTCATCTTCATATTTTCAACCCATGTGACTTTCTTTATTCTGCAAAAAGCAGAAGAACAATGTCATTCAATTTATGGAAAAAAAGATGGACTGAAAGTGCAGTGACAGAATTTTCATTTTTGGATGAACTTAACTAGCAACAGCTGATCTCAGGGAATCTGTGCACTGATCTTTTAAAGGAGTCAAACAAAGCCAATTTTTCACTAGCTTATATGATTCTTTAGGGTCTTAATGCAAAGTTTGTAATATAGTTTGTTTTAAAATTTCTCAAAGATAGTGTAACAAAAAACGCTAATTTTACCCTGTCAAAAACAGCTCTTTAGAAATCACTCTGTTCTGAGTACTTCCCCTTTAAATCTCCATGAACTCCGCTGACCCCGCCCCTCTTTTCCGAGGAACTCTCAGAGGATCTTTTTTTAGCCGTATTCATAGTGAAACTTGCTAATAACCACATTATCAGGAAAGGCGATTTGCAAAGATTCATTAAAAGACATTATACTCACTGCTTCTGTAGGTGAGGCTGGGTCATGAATGATTCTCGCGAACATAAACACATTCCGGTTGATCAAGAGCATGTTTGCTTTAGAACCAAACATAACGTTAATCCTCTGCGTCTTCAGTCACTCAGATGTCGGGGGTAAATGACAAAACAATGGCTGGATCTATAACACTCTCAACACACATTTCAGTTCAATACTTCAATACTTCAATAAAATGCATGTGGCACCGGATGACCCCTTTAAGAATGCCTAGAGGACAGACTAGCATCTGTGTTTCTTAGCATTCAAAAGGAAAACATTTATAAATTGCGACATAATTGTTCTGTTGACCACACACCTACTTAAAAGTGGTTTTGTCATTCTGTTCCCCTGGCTGAGGAAGTGAAAATGCTGCAAAAAAAAAATCTTATTTTGTACAACATCCTGTTTTCTTTCACAGTAATGCACGCCATTTAGCCTCAGCAAATCATACTTACTATTAATAATACTACAAATATCTGCAAATTGAAATCACTTGTGATGTCCAAAGGCATCAGCAGATATATGTGCACAGTATTATTTTATGTTTAATTAATGTCTAACCATCCCCACATTTACATACTGTAATACTATACAAAATAAACCTCAATGAGTCTCATATTTCCCACCTACATCAATGGTATTATTAATCTCCACAGGGCAACACCTGCGTGACAGACCCAGACACAAACAGAAAGAACAAATAAGTAGAAAACAAAACATGACTTTTGTTGTGTGTTGATGTTTTTTATGACAATCAAGACTGACAGAGCTAGTGACAGAGTAAGAGTGAAACAAAAATGCCTTTGTTTCTGGTCAGAGCTCTGGCAAAAGTGGTACGAAAACGGTTAGTGAGAGAGTGTAGATAATGATACTGTAAGGTAAGCTCTCTCTCTCACACACACAAATGCACACAGACACACTCTTTGTCAATGTCTTTGTCTCTCTCTCTTCACACACACAGTTGAGAACAGGCAGATCGTTAACATGTTGGTGGTGGTGGTGGTGGTGGAGGGAGGGAGGAAGGGAGAGAGCGAGAGCCCGCCCACTCACTCATGCCCCCTAGCCTTATAAAGAACATCAAGAATGAAAAAGACCCTCTTAGAGAGCCGGGCGAGCCAAGCACCCTAAACAGCAGCGTTGGGACGAGTCAGAAAGAGGGCAAGAGAGAAAGAGAAAGAGAGAGAGGATTATAGGGCACTGCACTCATGGATGAACAAGGAGGTGAGTCTATGACAACCACTCACATGAGCACACACTTCACCATACTGGGTTCACGACAGGGCAGGATGTAATTTGGAAAGGAGTACACAAAGGAAGGAAGAAGAAAAAAGCAATGCAGGATGATTATAAAAACACTCCAGATGATCAGATTTTGTGGATGTTTCTTATGCTAAATCAAGTGTTTTTCAAAAGAAAATTAACTGTAGTATGGTTCTGTGGACTATCCTTCTCCATGTTTTGCTGAGCTAACTAACTCTCCATAAACATTCTCAGTTAAGCCTAAATGCTCTAAAGAATCCTTTGAAGCATGCTGTTTTTTATTAACCTGATAAACTACCTGTCAAAAAGTTCAAAAGTTCATGCATTAGATTTATTTATGACATCTAAGAAATGCTATTGTAGACCAGGAACTGTTAAAGTGGCTGGATAATCCCGTATTGTTCTGTGATCTCGCACTACATTCGGTTTAGACATGTAAACAGATTACAAGAACCAATGTAAATATAAGAAAGAAAAAAAAAATGCAGGAATCTATTTGAAGTCTGGGATTATCCGACGCATCGGGTTTCAGCATCTGGTGTCCATCTAACTGCTTTAGGAGCAGGAGTCTGTGAGAGTTTGTGAGGCATCGTCAGAGAGAGAGAGGAAGGTTGTTACATAACACCAGAGGATTTCTTGCTGAGAATGGACAGGCCATCTGGTAGAAACAAAACATCCCCTATTGTAACCATGACTAAAAAGTATTTAAGTTAGTTGCAGCTGCATTATATCTTATGGAGTTGTGCATTCTTGTACTAGGTAAAGAACTACTGGAATGTTTCGTTAAGAGAATCGTTGTTCTGTTTTCACACGCAAAAATGAGGAAACTTGTGTACTCACTGTGCCATCTTCCAATGCCTGCAGTTAATGCCTTGAGCAAACTAAACTTCCTGTAGCTGACACAACAAGGTCAGTGCAGACGTTCCTCAATATTCCAGTCATGTGCATTTGAGGAAGTCCCACCCCTCCCACACATGGGGCCTCTTTTGGAAATCTTCATGAAGTGATTCCCTTTTATTTATAGGGCTACTTCAAGGATCTTGAAAAGTGGAAATTGTTTTAGAAAGAGTAGAAATAACAAGAGATAAGATTAGATGCTTAAAATGGGCCCATAATGTTAGTTGATGCATTAACTTTAACAGTAAACATTATATTTGTTACAGTGTTTAAATCTTTGCTAATGTTGGTTAATTAGAACTTGACTTTTCATTGTTAGTTCATGCAAGCTCAGGTCCAGTTAATCCCTGCTTCTGAGGACCATACTCTAAATTTAAAGGGATACTCCACCCCAAAATGAAATAATTTCGTCATTAATCACTTACCCTCATGTCGTTCCAAACCCATCAAAGCTTTGTTTATCTTCAAAACACTATTTAACTGCCAACTGCCTAGGTCCAGAAAGGTGTGAAAAACATCATCAGAATAGTCCATCTGCCAGTGGTGGGTGGGGGGGGGGGTGGTTGC
>JAUMHR010000062.1:11519689-11534098 GCA_032361145.1 Enteromius fasciolatus | reverse complement strand
ATTTCTCTGATGGTGGAAATGGTCATTTTCACTGCTCTAGCTCTTTTCTTAAAGACACTTCACTAATTGGTGAAGCTCAGTTATCTTTTGCTGCACATCATAAATATATTCTTTGGTTTTTCTCATTGTGTTGATGATTAAGGGAATTTGGGCTTTGTTGTCCCTCCTATATATATTTCTGTGAAACAGGAAGCCAGGACTGGATATTTTCACATTCATAATCACCCTGGAGTGAATTTGAATATGAATGGGAATATACTTCAGAGATATTTTACTTCTAAAAATATCTAGGGTTGCCAATAATTTTGGCCAACAAGTATTGGAGAAAAACATTTATTTCACAATGAGATTTTCTCCCCATTTCTATTGTTTTATTTTAATGATAGGTTAGAATTTTGTACATTTTTGAACAAAAGATCAAAAGGATAAACAATGCAGATTTATTTTCACAGCCACCTTTGCTCAGATTTACCATGGGTGCCAATATTAGTGGAGGGCACTGTAGATTAATGTCTAGGGGAACTCAAGGAGGTCTCTTATAGTTTCGCTCAACTTATTGAAATTTGTCCAGGTCAAGTAACAAGGTGAGCACAGCTGCAGGGCCTTGTTAACATAACCTCGGTTCAATTTCAGCACCACTATTACAGGATGGCATCAAATTCACTTTCAAACAGCAGAGTAAATACCTCTTTTAACAGCACTGAGCAGGCATCCTGTTAACAGACTGTACAGCTGCTCAGGGTTTTAACACACCTATATAGCCACACAAAATGATCTAAGTAAACAACTCTGAGAGGTCAAGGAGATGTGTTTGGGTTGCGTTTGCTATTGGCTGAAGAATGAACACAATACAATTAAAACATTTACAGAATAACCAAAATCTCCAGTTTATTCTGTTTTGTTAAAGTGCGACTCAAGACATACAATGAATGCACAACCTTCAGTATCTTTAGACATGTGCAATAACATTAAAATGTAAAAATGAAAACTACAAAAATGAATGACAAACTAACATTAATTTCCTTCAGCAATACACCCAGTCCCTCATAAGAACGTACTGATGCACTGATGTGACTCAGTCTACAATACAACAGTAATGGCACTCAATGCACAACAGCACCTTTAGGTGGTGGACAATGCCTACTGCAACTGCAGAAGAGCCAACATGAATAAAGCCATAAACTTACAGAAATTAAATATACTGATTGTCTGATGCTTCTACTAAAAATATACAAATTTTAAATTCCCTTTATTAGTGAATTACAGAATGTGACACTAGGAACGTCATCAGGGACCTGCCCCTGTCTATTCTAAGAATCTAATGAAACAAAAAATGCCGTAAAGGTAAAGTAAAATAAAGGCTGGAATACACTATGTGATTTGTTAAATATGAACAGATTGTTAAACACAGACATTGTGCATTTGCAGACTTTGAATATAATTAAGGCTGGAATACTATACAACTACTGATTTTCAAATCTTTCCAAAAACACACTCATGTGCCCTTATTACTGACAAATGAAAACAATATGTGTTCTAAAACGGGCTCAAAGTATCAAACAATCGATATTGTCAGACTGGATGGAATCATAAGCTGAAGCTAAAAAAGTCTGTGCACATCATACACTACACTGTTTTCTGTGAAATCTGTCATCTCTGACTGTCTGAAATCAGTAGACTTGTAAACAAAAAAGTAATGCAGTGTTTTCCAGTCTTAAGCAATATCTACAAACTTAGTAACCTGACAATGATTTCCAGTAATACACCAGCATAACTGTAATACAGGATATGGATCCCTTTATGTCACCTAACACGAACAGCATACGAAGTGTGCAATTCTAGTCTATGACCACTTTACCAATTAACTATTTATATTCAGAGTCATGAATGGATTTATCATTTACACACACACACAACACCCTGTTCACAAAATGTTTTTCAGTTCATCAGCAGCATGAACCATGATGTCCTATGATATTATGTTTTCCACAAATTCATACAGTCCATTTCCACAATAAATTACCTTCAGCCTGTGTTTCAAGTATTCACGTCTATGGAAGGTTTCAGTTAACTTGACAGCAGAGTACACTAACAAATTACAATAAATTAATGCTCTTAGCGAACATGTTTCAGAAACTTTAACGTGTCAGGTTTCTGGACACAGAATTTTAGGATGCATCATCGGTCCATTGGTCCATTGGAGGTAGTAGTAGGTGAGGCTATGTCATCAGGACACATATCAGTTTTATCCTCCCTAAATGAAGCTGCCTGGTCAGACACAGAGGCGAATGAGAGGTGATCATGATCCACGATGGTAAGCTGGTCCTCTGTTTTTTGTTTCCTCAGGTAGAACATCTTTCTGAGTTTCTTCAGCTGCTGAAGTTCACAGAAGGTTTCCAGAACCACCAGCATCGCGATCAAGCCCAATATCAGGTAGACTGTATAGATGAAAGACAGATAAGGTTAAAGAGGTACAGAGAGCGACCCTTAAAGACCCCTACATGGGGTGTTGGCCAGTTAATTTTTTATAATAAGCTAATAAACCAACCTAAGATAAAGTTGAAACTAAAGTTAAAGTTCTGCTACTGTACATGTTTATTGGCTTCTATCACATACCATTCAAAAATTAAATTATTCAAAAGTGGCAGTTAAGAATGTTAAAAAATGTCAAAGAATCTATTTAAAATAAATGCTGTTCTTAAGCGCTTATCAAAGATTCCTGAAAAAAATGCATGTTACTTGAGCACCAAATCAGGATATTACAATGGTGTTTGAAGGACTGTGACAAACTGAAGTAATGGATGCTGAAAATTCAGCTTTGACATCACAAAAATAAATTACATTTAAAAATACATTAAATTAGAAAACAGCTATTTTAAATGGCAATCATATTGTACAACATTGCCATTTACTGTATCTTTAGATCAAATAAGTGCAGCATAAGCATAAAAGACTACTTCCAAAGCCATTTCCAAATGGAAATTAAATTAGAGAAGAAATGTACAATACATAAACTAACTTTGCACTTACATGTTATGCCCAATTTATAGAGTTCTCTGAACCTCTGATGGTAGCCCTCTCCTGGCACATAGTCGCCCAAGCCAATAGTACTAAGAGAAATGAAGCAGAAATAGAAGGACTCCAGGAAATTCCACTCCTCTTCCAGTACTGAAAAGATGATGGCAGGAATGAGGAAGAAGCAAGAGATGGTTATAATGGCCAGCAGGGAGGCGTGCAGAGCGGCCAGCAGAGGTTTGGACATGCCCCAGCGCCGGTGCAGGTAATTCACGGGCCTGCGGGTACTGAACTCCATGATCCTCTGGACCACCGCAGTCAGGAACAGCAGGGTGAACGGGATTCCCACCACTGAGTAAATGATGCAGAAGGCCTTACCACCATCTGAGAGAGGAACGGTGTGGCCATATCCTGAAAAACAAACACATGAAGCTCTTTGAAGAGATCTTTTCATTACGCAAGTTGACTTCTTCCCGTGAGTCAGAAAAAAAGTATTTGACTGAATTTTATTAAAATGATTATTTATACACTTAAAGATAATGAGTAAGAGAGAGACACAGGTTGGGAGACATTGTGTTCCATTAAACTCTTTAATAAAAACACTGCTTTGCATTGTAATTGTATTTATGATTAATACACTGAGAAAAAAACAGTGAAGGACCAATGAATTGTCATTCAGAAATGATAAAGAAATGGCAAGTAACACATTGAATTACTCCAATAATATTTGTTTTATTTAATTAATCTTCTAAAAATCACTAAATATGCACTTAGTCATGGGAGTGGCATATTTTATGTTTTTATATTTGAGATGAGGTCATTGGGCTGTTTTTGCAGACCTGGCAATCATCTCATCCAGCATTTTTTTTTAAATGAGCAAGTTAATTTTGTTTTAAACGCCGTCCTAATCACATAATGAAAGGTTACCAGGAATGTCAGGGGTGTTACCTGCTAAATCCTGCTGGATTAAGTTACATAATCTTTGGAAAAAGTTCACAGTATCCTTCAGACATCCTTCAAATCGCCCACTGCAATAAATTACAAAACCACTAGGGCTCCTATAGGGCTGTAAATATGTGAGCAAGCACTTATTTTGCTTTATTTGTAAGAGTGTCTTAATAAATACAGTAATATCTCTGAGAGATGATGATCATCATTAATACGAAAATATTCAAAAGTTGCCCAATTTCACTATGTTTTGTCTATATTATTATATAGTATATTTGATAACATATTTTTTGCTAACATAACTTTTTTGCTTGTGTAATACATCCTGAGCACTGGCTGATATGTTAATGTCACGGTTATTAATAGAATAGTTATTAACAGTTATAGTTATTAATCGTAACAGCCAGCTGAATGACATTGCTGCTCATTTGAAACAATGAACCCAATTAAGCAATTTGGTCTATGTAGAATAATAGGCAAAAAACCTTAAAAAAACATTCTGTATTTTTTTATTTAATGTGATTGCACATTGCTGGTTATTTCTTTGTTTAAAGCCTGTTCACTGAGCACACAAAAATACTAATTGTCCTTATAAGGATATGCAAAATATATTATGTTTGTGTGAGTCTTATTTTATTGAATTATTTATTTTTACCTATTTGCCTTTACTCATAACATGTATTATATGTTTGTCCAAGATCTTGATATATTGTAAGGCCCATAAAGCTTTGTTGATTTTTGACTCATGAAGGGAGAGAGAGAGAGACAGCTCCAACCCATTAAAACATTAGGCAGGTTTCTTTTCTTGAGTTACATCCTTGCTTTAAAGCATATTTTGTTTATATAAAATATTATTGTAAATGTTCGGCTGTTTAAAAACGACACATCAAAGCTTTTCAGCCGTCACATACACCAGCTAATGCTTTTATCAGAGATCTCAGAGAAAACAGGTCGACCTTATGACACCACACCGGAGTTTTCTACCATTGCGGCCGCTCTTGGGTAAATGATTGTAAAGTAGCACTTAATGTTACCGCACTACAGAAAGTAAATTATATAATGTAAAGCACCTACAAGGTTAGAATACAAAAACAATCCTATTACGGCTATTTAATACTGTAAAGAGAAAGTGTGTTCTCACCTGTCGTGGACAGCACAGTGCTGGCGAAGAAAAGGGCTGATGTAAAATCCCAGTTCCAGTTAGTAGTGGCATTATTGAGAACCGACACACCGTAATTACTCGCCTCTAAAGCTCTGGTGAGAAACTCCTCCAGTCTTTCTTCGGACAGGCATTCATTGTCATTTAGAAACTGCTGCTTCACGGTCCGAAGCTCTTCTCGGAGTAGCTGTTCATACGGCAGCTCCACCGCGGAAAACACTAAAGCCCCGAATATCAGATAAAACACATACGCCAACACCAAGACCAAGAAATACCACGTAGACCTGTAACCTTCTATGACACGCACACACGAACTTCCAGACAGACACTGAAGCATTGTCTCCGCGGGAGAATTAATACAGGTAACGTTAGTTAAATGTATGACTGAAATACACTTGTTTATTTTGAAATAAAAGGGAGCAAACACTCTTACAGCTGTCTTTTGATTATAATTTCCTGTTTTTCCCCTGCCGGTATTGCGGAGCTGATGTGACGGATGATCAGGAGAAGCGTTTACTAATCGTACTATGGCGAAGCGATTTTATTAATATTCATGAGTCCTCCATTCGCTTGTGAAGGTTAAGAACGCAACGTCAGCACTGGCTAATTAATATTCATAGAGTAAGGCATCGCCATTGGATAGTTACAACGGGCGTCAGCGTTATCTGATTAATATTCATGAGAATTGCCTTCGCTGTAGTAGGATTCATATTTTTACGTCAGGCTCATGACGTCTTGTTCCTCCACGCCTCACCTTACGCAGGTCAGCCCTATTCATTGCATTTATCACCATAGGGCGCACCTAGTAAGGTAAACCTGAGGAATTTGCGTTTAGAAGATGCAACTGTTTCAATGAGAGAATACTCTTAGGCTAAGGGAAAGTGACCCATTGGGGTCAGCAACTGCGTATTCGGTTACCTGGTAGAACAGGTTTGATTAGGTGGTGATAGGACGGTCTTATGGGTTAACAAAAGATGTGAAAAGTGACCTCAAACAAAAGTGTTGTTGGAGCTTCCTGTCTGTATCAAAAGGCTTTCACGTGTAGCAATGGTTATGCATAACCAAAACTCTTGGTTTCAGTCTATTATCTAATCAGTAAATGTAAATGAAGCAGGAGTAGCCTATTTAAAATTATCATAAAGGTGGCCCAACTGTATTTCAAACTTCTTAAAGCTATTAGCTGTTAACAAACCAAATGCGTGTTCCACAAAGGGATAAAAACCAGGAATAACACGATGACAGAATTTTCATTTATTTGGTGACCTACCCCTTTAAATCATCACATTGTTTCTATTTTGACAATTGCTTCATTTAAAAGCATCACTCCACCCTGCACAGGCATTACACCGCAGATATTTATCTCAGTAAACAGGTCTGTGCACATTCTTTAGCTAAAGCTATAGACTGCTTACGTGGATGATATCATACTTGTGTGTCATCGTTTATCATTTCTTTTTAAACTTGTACTGTATTTAAATGTTTTACAATCACAAACTTTCTCAACAATGCTCTTGTCCTCATTTTGCCTTTATGGTAGATTTCGCAAGTGGATGGACAGCTTGATGTCACGGCTGTACTTTCTGTGCCACTTGCTGCAGTTCTGCTGCATCATTGGATGACTGTTTGCTTTATTTTTGGTATTGAACAGAGGCCAAACTCTGAGAGCTTCCTTTTAATATTCTGTTCTGCTCCTTTGGGTTATTTCTGGATGATCGAGTGAAATGTGAGACCTCTGGCCAGACCTGAGCTACAGTGTAGTCAAGGTCGTTGCAGCACAGAGGCACAAGGCTGTGACACAGAGCCAGTGTTATTGTTATCCTGCTAGTGGCATGTTAATGCTAATCTGCTATTCTGCAATTATTTACATAAACTTCACTGACAGTAAAATAGAAGGTTATGTTATCATTGTGAAAAATCACCAGATATTCGGCTATAATCTATAAAAATAGTGAAATAAAAAGTAAGTAAATAAATAAATAAAAACGTCTATATTTACAAAAAGTTTAACTACTTACAAAAAGTATTGATCTCCCCAGTTCTGAATATGTAGTGGTAATTTGTGCAGGCTCCTTTTTAGGACCACTAGAGGGAACTGTGACTTCAAAAACAGGGAAAATAACTTTTACAATTTTGTAGAGGTGTGGTGTTTCAAAGGTCAGATGCAGACTCTGGAAACGTGTATTAAACCTGGTCTGGTTATTCTCCAGAGCATGTTTTTGAAAACATAGCAAACTCATTTGATCACCTGAACACTTACATTTGCATTCCTCAACTGTGTGTGGAACAAAAAAATAGTTTAACCTGCCACATCTGAAGAGTTATAGTGCTTTAAAGTGTGTCTAGAACACTGTCAGTCTTACACCTGGGTATAATTTATCGTTCCTGTTTCACGGCCGCAAACCTTTGATGTTTCTCTGTCTACTGTACTTCTCCGCCTACTGCGGTAAGACTTACATTTTAAAAGCTTGCGATTTCCATGTTTAGCCACTTTAAATACAGAGGAAGTTGTTTATGTTTTAAATGGTTGGGTTGTGTGGTACCATTAGGTTATCACCTACCACTTAAAGCCATTTCCACATGCTTATTCCATTATTCAAATAAGGAACGCTATTTCCATCACTCACTTGTGCCTAAATAGTATTTTTCAGATTTTGTAAAGACTTGCGATATTTTCTATGTCAAAGGGAGGACGTAGAATAAAGATTAATCGGTGGCTTTGTCAACACCGTTGATCTACACCTGTGCGCATAAAGGAACGGCAGAGAAGCATAAATGCTTCAAAGCATTCCAACTTTGTTTTAGTGCTTCACAGAAGGCCTTTTTCTTCCAGTTACTGGCTCAAGGGAAAGACAGATGAAATGTCAGCACGCACATAGGGATTAAATGTCCTGTTTGTTGAAAACAAGAACTTCCCAAAATCCAACATGAGGTTACTTCATAAATCAGTGGAGATCGTGCTGTTAGTCTCCATCTAACCTTGTCTTTAGTCTATCATTTGTCTCTTGCGTAGCACAGTCTGCTTATATTATTCGCTGTAACCATGGCATAGCCTCTCAGACAGGAAGCGAACACGTGCAGAGCTATCCAGCCAGAGTCAACATTTTGTCTCAATGGTTGGCATTTGTGTCTGGGTTGTTTTTGACCATCCCCGGGCTGTTGACCAGTTCCCGGGATTATGTTGCAATAGTGCTGAAATTGAGATCAGGACATATCTGACAGCTGGCCTCGGTTTGTCATCCTTTTGTGACGCACAAGCGCCCTGACGCCATGTGCCCGCCAGGCAGCCGCTCGTTAGTTGGGTTGCGTGCTTTGGCAGGAGCTGCCACTCAGCGTGTGCGTTCTCAGCTGTACTTTTTTGGGGGCACGTCATTGATTGGGGCCACATGCGGTGTGTATGCATATGTTTCAGGTTGAGTGCAGGAGAAGCCTCTTGGCCCAACAAGTTCTGCGGTTCACTTTGGACATGTAGCCTGCAGTCCGGACTCAGAAAAGACATCCCTGCCGGCATCTGGAAAAGCCATCCCTGCCGGCGGGTCCACCCCACAGGGGCTCTTACGCTGGGTCTAGTCCATGAAGAGCTGTGGTAAGCACACTGCATTCTGTAGACTCCTCTGAGAATAGTCTGCATTACCTCCGCTGATTTATATTGTATTTTTTAAGGCCACTGCCAGAAAACTCAATGGCATTCTTGTATGCACTTTTCTCTGTAGATAATGCTAGAAAGAACAACTAAAAAGGAGAAAGTATTAGTTTCACCATTTTAACCCTCATTATCCATTTATGTCTAAGACCCCTAATCACTAAATTCACTGAAAAGAATCGGTTTCGTAAGAATCATTTGCTTGTGGATCACAGGTTGCACTCTTTGTTACTGTGTGCAGCCTGTGATGCGATGTGATAATTTTATTGCCAATATTCACAATACCTGTGCCTTTTAGTTTCACACTCAGTTTGAACTTTGGTAACGATGACTTGTGTCGTAGCTGTAGATTCAATAAAGTATATTTAGTAGAACATGAAGGTTGCCACTGAAGCACAAACAGTGCACCGTATAAAAGATTGAGTTTAAAATGTTATCATTATCAATATTGAGATTAAAATTTGTTCAAATAAAGATTTTATGGAGCCCTTAAGGTGACAAAGGGGAAAAAAAAGACATGAAAAGAAAAATTATATTTCAGTGCTTTTGTATTCTGTTGCAAAATTATTGCATTAACCAAGGAAATTCTCTTGCAAAACATTTGTGTTTACTAGCATATAGTAAACACCCTATTATTGTCACACAAAAGTTTTGCAAGCAAATGTAAAAGGATTTTTCATCCCTTCGCATTTTTTTCTTTATGGACTTTCGTAGCAATTCATTTAAAAACTGATATTTTTATCCAGTCATGTCTGTAATATCTGACTACTGCCCTTTAAATACATCAAAGGAACATATTTTAAAAGATGAAAGAGAAAAAATAAGAGGCTGGAGAATTTCACTCTTTTAAACAGCAGCACCCCACGGAGACTTGCCCATGAAGTTAATAACTCTTAACACTTAGAGAACCTGCTTTATGTAAAGCTTTCCTAATTTAATCTGCCACCTTCCTTCATGACCTCAACACTACCATTTTTGTGGTGTTAGAGCTAATCGGCTTCGCCTCTCAGACAGATGACTTGCTGGGTACACAGAAATATGAAAGTGGCTGGTGTTTGAAATGTGCTGAACTTCCTCCATGAGCTGATCTCATGGCCAGCATGTGGCAATGTTAATATCCTCTTGATCTACCCTGAATCATACATCATCAATTTGCCATGCCTCTGTGCGACAACTGAAAAGATGCATCTGTAATTTGCTCTGAAATGAATACTCGATCTTGCGGTCCCTCTATTTTCAAAACATTGAAACTGGCGCACTTGCAGCATTAATTCGTCTTTATTTGCCTGCCAATGGTGAAGTCAGACTGGTGTCTTTCATTAAGTTGTTTGCACTCACATCAAACGTGTTTAAAATAAGCGTGTTACCTTTTTCAGACGACTTACACCTTTATGTGAATGAATGAAACAGACTGGGGTTTTCCATATGGTTTTTTAATGAGCTGAGGAACAAGCTGTTTTAAATTTTTTTGTAATCAAACTGCCTTGGTTCTTAAAAAAACAAAGAAGAACGGCATTTATTTTGACACTGAATCTTGATGAAGATGTTGTTTAGATGTAAACATGTGAAAGCAATTTTACTGACCTTCGGATTAAAGTAAAACAACAATTTTGAACTCCTTCCCCCTTTCTGGTTTTTTATCTTGCATAAAAAATAGTCTGCCTGTCAGTAAAGTATGATTAATGAAGGTAATTAATGATGGCCAGTCCTTTGTTTCTCTGCTTTTTGTGAAGATGTTTGTGAACATGAATTAGTTTAGACATTTCTGGGTCAAGAGATTTGTTTAACTGGCAAAACTGTTGTGGTATGTGCAAACCTTTGCTTGAAATAACTTTAGACTCTATAGCACAAGTTTGCAGATGAGTAAGCCAATGTAATTAAGCATGTAATGGCCACAAAGTGTGATTAGTGAGACTCAACCATTGTTGTGACAATTCAGTTCCTCTCGCTCTATGGGTATCTGCGAAACAAGCTGTTGTTTTTGGCCACAGCATTAGTATCCGTTAGATGAACTGATAGCATGTGTGAAAGACATTTAGTCTTAACTGATTTGTTTTTGAATAAATGTTCAACTTAGGTGAGTTTATGGGATAGTTCATGCGAAAAAAAGAAGATATTTTAAAGAGTGTCTCAGTGTTTCTTGGTTAGCACTAAAAGTGAATGGGGTCCAAAACACCAATGGACCCCAGTGAAAAAAAAACGTATTTGATACCTTGAGTTGTGGATTGCTCGTGGATGACTTAATTATCAGCCGTTCAACCTTTAATTCTGACGGCACCCATTCACTGCAGAGATTTTATTAATAAGAAACTAATGTAATGCTACACTTCTCTAAATCTTACCATCTTGGATGCAAGTAAATTTACAACAAATGAAAATTTTGGGTGAACTATTCCTTTAAGAAATTTAAGAGTCTCTGTTGTGTTCTTTCGAGGAACACTTGTTAACATTCTTACACTGTGCGCTAATTAGTTTGCTCACCATCCAAATATTGAGGTCACTAAAAAACAACTGGGCAGCCCACATTACATCACTTTATTGTCTTTTTATGTAATTACTGAATCTTTTATGTGGTCACTGCAGATGATATAGTAGTTCATAAACTTTAAACTTTGCCCCCAATTTCCATAAAAGATTTTTTACTGCATCACGGGTCCATCCTGCCACATATGGCAGGCTTGTGTTTCGAAAGAGGAATATTAAAAAATGGAAAATGGAAAATGTTATCTTATCCATCTTCTTGGCCTCTGCAAATTTCTTCCAAAACAGGATGAAAGTGATATTTTAAGAGATTATTATAATCAATGAACTTTGCAGGTAGTCATTTTGGGTTTTGAGAGGAAATGCATTGCTCAGATGGCTGCATATTGATGTTCAAAAACAGCACTGGACCGTTCTGCTCAGCGTGACCCATTAGTCTTCCACACTTTACCCCTGCTGGAACTAGAATGACAACAGCAGACAGAATCATTTCAAAAACACACTCGTGATAAAAGAGTTCCCATCGCTCTTTCTGCATACATTTGACCTACAACAATATTTCTAGGCTAGTTTCCCAGTTTTGTTGGAAATGGTTTTGCTTCAGTAGTTTGGCTTTGCGCTCACTTGCACAGTCACACGGACACACAGGAGAATAAAGGTGTCAAACTTTCCATTTCTGCTACTGAACATCTGAAGCATCTCTTCACAAACAATATCAAATTCAGAAACCTCAGGGTACTGGCTTGCTGTGCCATTAGTCCCCCCAAAATGGACTATTAAGATGTGTTTTTCATATGTTAAGCAGCAGAACTGTTTTTAACATTGATAATAATAAGAAATGTTTCTCAAGCAGCATTAGAATGTTTCTGGAGGATCGTGTGACACTAAAGACTGGAGTAATGATGTAAATTCATTTTGCCAAAACAGGAATAAATTACATTTTAAAACATATATATATATAGAATTTTTTTTTTTAATTGTAATAATATTTCACAACATTAATGCTCTTATTTTATCAAATAAATAGATATAATCAGATATAATAGAACATGATCAATTTCTTTCAAAAACATTAAAAAATAAATCTTACTCACACAAACACTAAAAACAGTAGTAAGTACACCAATCATTGTTTATTTAAAAAGTGTTAATTATGTAAAGAATTAAGTAAAATAAATGGAGTTTTCCTGTGTGCTATTTGTGTCTAGAAGAAGATTTCTGGCCTGTCCTATTCATAAATTTCAGCTACTGTATTTCTTACATTTTATTCATATATTTCTGCCACTACAGTTCTGTTTCATAATGATGAATATTTCAAAGAGTATGATGCATTAATGTCCTAAAATGTATTTATATGAACAGTAAAGGCAAGATGCCTTAAATTCAAATAATCCCTAATCCTAAAACGCTGTCAGATTTATGGCTTTTGTTAGCTTCACTGCAGAAGATCTCCAATACAAAAGTCAGGAGAACACCTCATACCATACTGGCTTTGACTGAGTTGGATCATTTTCTGTTTTACTTTTGAAAAAAGAGAAAGAAAGAAGAACAGAAAATCCCTTAATATGAGGTACATGGACCTTGACACAGCGATGTTGTTTAAAACAGTTAAGAACATTGTGGTCCTGCAGTATCTCAAGTGTTTTATTTTATTACCTAGATGCTTAGTTTTTAGCGATGCTTTCCAGAAAAAGAGACTTAACCGCATTCTTAGAAGCTTCCTCGGAGATCTGTCTCTTCCTTTCTCACTGTTTTGTACCTGTCCCTGGAACAAGAACTGCATCTGATGTCTCCTCAGGAGACACAATGCTCAGCTTCCTCCACGTGAAAATTACGGCAGAAGCATTAGGTTCATAATGCTGTCTGTGTGATTGGGTTTGCAGTGTACCGTGAGCACAGCTGGATCTGTTTATAGGCCTACTAAATAACGGTAACACGACATCCAAGCTTTAGAGAACGTCATTCATGTGCATCAAGTACAAAGATGAAATATTTCATGATGTTCTCCAGTTGTCTAAAAATTCTTCGCTTTCAAAAACCACAGATTTCCCACATGAAAGATAACAGGATGGGCTTCAGATACTTCACATGCACGTCTCTGTTTTCCCCCTGTTGCTATGTGGCCCGATCATTAGATTTAACACAGCACTTCTCCTTAATTATCCCCTAATTGCACAGTTGTGTCAGCTGCATACACATGAAAACACATTCGCGTATCTTTACCACATCAGCCTGCAAAATGCTCTGCAGCATCTGAAAGCAGTGAAATGTGGGCACTCTTTCAGAGACAAGAATTACTGGAGGACAGCATGCCGCCCTAATTCTACCAAGCACTGTTTTCCTCTAAATGCTCCAAAGAGAGCCCAGAGGATCAGCAGATGGAAGACAGAAAAACGCTACCAAAATTGGACATGGTTAGCTCATTCGGAATGGTTTATAGGAGTCCGTGCCTCCACTTGCATTAATGAATTAAAGCACAAATTTAAATTAGGTTTACATTGAATTAAGAATAGATTCATTAAAGATGCGCTAATGTTGTACTGGAAACCTAGCATGGATCACTTAGAAAAAGTAGTTTTTGGTTCCCAATGCCATTGCAGAAATCTGCTAAACTGTAAATAAAAGTCAACATATTGTGCTCATGAGATGACCCACACTTAAAATATAAATTTATGCATTTAAGAATAGATATTGTATTTAATTAATTCCCATCCATTTGAATTACACAATGTAATAAGTATACTAGTAAACTCAATGTGTTTTAAATGAATAATCAGGATTTATATATTTATCATCAATCAATCAGTCCACATTGTTTAAATCTCTTTTTTTATTTTTTTAATGCATGTTAAATAATAGCTAGCTACATTTCAACCATGTTTGTGAGTAAACATTTTTACAAAGAACCGATTTATGCTGATCTTAAGCCGTTTTAATAGATGCAAAATATGAAATAAAATCAAATAGATACAAATAGTTAAGCTATGCTATGATTTTTTTTTTGTGTGTGCAGAAATCTTTACATGTGTGTATTAGTAACATATGTATCACATTAAATTGACTCGTTTCTTTGTTAAAATGAATGAGAATTTGCAACACAATCTCACGAGCAATTCGTACATATTCGTACGAGGTGCCAAATTTGTGCCAATTCGTACTAATTCGT
>JAUMHR010000062.1:11506515-11519589 GCA_032361145.1 Enteromius fasciolatus | reverse complement strand
ATGAATTCGTACGAGTCAGGTCGTACAAATTCGTACGAATTAGCCACCTCGTAAAATATGTACGAATTGCCGTGAGAATTTGATAGACTCTCAGAAATAAAGGTACAAAAACTGTCAACCAGGTTTTCAAACGGTGCATGTTTATATCTAAAAGGTTCATTTTGGTACATATTAGTACTTAACGTGTACATATTAGAACCTAGGTACAAAAGTGTACCTTTTGAAAGTACTGCCCCAGTGACAGCTTTTGTACCTTTATTTCTGAGAGTGTATGCATTTAAAATACATTACTCTCAATCTAATAATCTTACATTTAGACCTTTTATTAGGCTACATGAATCTTTATCATTTAAGAGTCATTCAAGTTTTGTATATGATTTTATTGACAAAAGTTATTTCATCACACATTTGCCATGAAAATGCATATGAGTGATCAAAATATCAAAAACAACAGTTAGTTAATAAAAAACAAGTATGATACCTAGAAATGTGATTAGCAGCAAGCCATATACTGTAGATGAATCTTAAATTTAACATCTAATGAAGTGCTCTGTGTTGCGTGGTGAATGAAAACAACTGAAAAATGAAAGTTGAGATTTAAAGCATGTACATGTGAGGTGTAATATATATTCCTTTGTCAGCTCATAAAAATAGGAAATTTATATTCATTCTCTCACTGGCATTTCCTGAATGGTGCTTCTTCTTATTGAATATACAAAAGAGGGTACTGGTAGAATTGATATCTAAAAATTGCCGGTTCAAGGCCAAGTTAGAGTGATCTAGAAACTGGATACACTCTCAGAAATAAAGGTACAAAAGCTGGCACTGGGGCGGGAACCTAAAGGGTCCATTTTGGTACCTTAAAGGCACATATTAGTTCTTAAAGTGTACATATTTGAATAAAAGTGTACCTTTTAAAAGGGACAGCTTTTGTACCTTTATTTCTGAGAGTGTAGTTGCTGAGATCACACTCCTGGTTTATCACCATTGTACCTATCAGAGCAAGAAAAGTCACTGAAGAGCGGTGATGAAGAGATGGTTACTTACAGGCACACTCTGTAGTTGTATGTATAACACCTTCTGAAATGTTCAGGAATATTACATTACGCTTCTTCTTGTCACATTCATTTTCTATGCAGATACTGTACAGTAATGGCCAATGACGAAGCCTTACTGACATGAACGCAATTTGATAACATAGGTAAAACATTCTTTTAAACCTCATTTGTAAAAAAAATTCAAATGTAAACAAATAAATAAGTATTTACAATTAGTCAGCAAGGGATACATTACAAAAGGAACGATAACTAATAACCAGAAAAAAGACAAATAAGTTACAGTAGATAGTAGAAAAGGTCAGAATATAATACATCTCCCCTTAACATTGCAACAAACAGAAAAAGTTCTCCACACAAATGATGAGAAAGACATATAAAAGAATAAAGGATATGAAATGAAAAATGATAAACCCTCTTGGGTTCATATTCAAGATGGCAGGACTCAATGTAGCATTACAAAGATTATTTGTGCAACTTTTAACTGAGAATCTAAAGCAATGCTGACCAAATATTTATTTCCTTTCATACTTGTCCAGCAGGAGGTATATTCACCTTTTGAAGGCACCTCTGGTCTGTGGATCTGGCCTTTATACAGGCACTTATTGCAGAAAGTCTCATTTTTCCGTCTTTTACTAAGGTAATACAACTTGCTTTCACCAAAAAAGTCCATGACAGGAGATACAGCACTCCAATCACACTCAATTATCTGCCAAAAACAAATGTAAAATTAAACAGAAAAAGAAAAGAAAAAATCTTAATACCAGAAAAAAGAAAGGTCTCGGGATATTTAAATGTTTTTAAATGTTTTCATCAAGTCATATTTGTTCACCTCTGCATTCATATTTGAGGTCAGAGAAGACGACGGCCTCCTGGGAGAAAACGAATAACCCAAGTCTTCCACCTGCAAATGTCTTGTCATAAACGGGGCCTGAGTCTGCCATGATCTGCTTGCCTTCATACACAACAACTCTAGGGGGAAACAATTACATATATTATAAATATAACATTTTCACATTATGTATTAATTTATTTTTAAATAAAAAAATTATAAAATAAATTTAACATTTATTATATTAACAACATTATTGATGGAATGTAAATTTAATATGATTTTATATAACATAAAAATGGTATTTTATTCTATTGAAATAAATTTTAGTCATATCAAAAAAATTTGTCTAATGAAGCCACATTGTTTTTAGACAGTTTGTTATACAATATAAAATATAATAAACATGAATTATTTTCTTGATGTTATTGATAAAATTAAATATATATATATAATTTTTATATTATATAATGAATTAATTAATTACAAATTATTATATAATATTATATACTCATGAAAAATTGTGTCTTGGAATAGAAAAGTTTTACCCCAAGTTTATACCTAACAATTTTAATAATTTTAATACTATTTTCAATAAAATATGAAATACAATATAATAGACATGAATTAGATTTATGATAGTATTATTCTAAATTATATACCTTTTCGTATAGTTCTATATAATACAAATATTATTATATTAATTATATAATGCATCATTATATTATATTATATTATATTACACACTCAGCAAAAAATATATGAAGGTATATAGGCAGTTACTGTCTAAAGCAAGATGGGGTCTGAGTCTATACCTAATGAATCCAGTCTTCGGTCTGTGGATGAGATGCCAGCGGTAGGCCGTATAGTCTTTCCAGCCGATATTCTTCGGGTCGTGCCACAGAGTGCGCACCTAAAAAGATATTGGAAAGCCATCCATCATTTTAAGCACTAACGCAGACAGCTCTGCTTTGAATCATGAGAATTTATTGGACCGTTTATTGTTAGTAATGGCACCAAAAGAGAAATCTGTCAAGGCTAATAAAAGTGAGTTCACCTGCTGCTTGGTGTTGCCTGTGTGCCATAATGCATTGCGTAGATTTTCCCCAGTGCCTGTGGTGGAGTTGACCACTTTGAGAGAGACGCCAGAGAGACCAAACGCCTTCGATGGCCTGTCTTCCCAGTACGTTTGTGTGATCTGTTTCCACATGACCACGTAAAAACGACGGCTAGACTGGTATCCAAACACAAAACCTGCGTAATCATCGTCCCTGTCTGTATTCACGTAGAATGTGCCGCTGAAATCCACAGCGCTGAACTCGTCAAAGCCTGTTATTGTGCAGAATAACAATCTAAAATCAACGCTGGCACGTTTTAGCTTTCCCGTACGGAAATGTTTGCATTACAGCTCACTTACCCACTGCAATTCCAGGGTCGGAGTTGGCAGTTTGCACAAGCTCTTTGCCTTGGTTTCGGACCACCCAGTTGGGATCAATCTGTGTGGTTCCCTTAGGGTCGAGGTGAACCATTTGAAACTTCCGGAAATCTGTGACGCTAATTGCACTGTTTTCTGGGCACGCGTCGAAGATATCCGGGACTTTGTCGTTGTCGAAATCATTCTCGCAGGCATCCCCACGTCCATCACCTGAGAGAAAAAATAGGAATGTTAAACCAACTGCTCAGTGAGTGTCAAAAGGTTGACAAATAATTATAGACTAATCACTATGAGGTCATATAAAGCCGTTCGTGTTAAGACTATCAGTATAACCACTTCATAAAACACTCCAAAGCTACTGACCTAGAAAACTCTAATCTAAGCTTCAAAACATTCAATCATTTGATCTGCAGACTACTGGCATCACAGTGCAGTCTTAGCCAAGAGGTACATTGCCGTTTGGAAAACTGGAAAACAATGGCTTTTCCAAAAAGCTTTAGGATTGTCTCTTTAAGCCAACAAAACATCAAAGATCTCCGCATAGACCTCAGCTATCACTTGGAGTATAGAGGGCCGCCGAAATGAACACCCTTTGGAATGCCAAGGCAAATTTCACCCCACTTAAATTTCAAATCCACTTTATAAAAGAGAACGCATGCAGTAAGCATGGCCTGACAACAGAGAACTTACTCAACCATTATGCCATTTAGGCTTAACGTCAAGCTGCATATATCTGTCTAAAATACCTCATAAAACACAAAGAGACGTGGTGCATTACCCTGGGATGCCACTCTTCTGCGTTTCTGATGCCAGCGAGACATTTATGCATTTCTTATCTGCTTGCTTTTTATGCCTTGACTTTGATTTTCTGTTTTATGGGACAGGTTCTTGGACGACCCTCATAGGAAATATGAACAATGTCCAAAACAACAGACGCTTGCATTACACAAAAATTGAATGCAGGATTGTGTATTAAGACAAACAGGTGTGAGGAGCCCAGAGGAAAATTCCTAGCGTTGTTTATCAGTTTTTTAATTCTCTGATAATCTGCAGAACAACTGTCCATAACACGCCATATTTTATCAGTTAGTCACAAAGACCAGAAAGTGTTAGTATAGCGGTTCAGAACACAAAGTAATATTTTTAAATTCATATTATAATATATTATATTAAAGTTTTTCTAAAATGTTTAACAGATTTGTGTTCTTACAATTTTTATAATACAAGTTATTTTTTATAATAAACCAGGACCTACAATAATTATCAAAGATTAAAATACCTTGGTATTTGGTATCTTATGCATCCCTAAAAAATATTGTTAATAATTGACAGTTAACATACGAATATGTTTGTTATTCTTAGTTTCTGTTGATTTCAAAATGTATTAAAAATGACTATTTTAATGTTAATATTCTTAATGAACCTGAGCTAACAATAAAAAGCTGTATTTTAACATTACTAAAGAGTAATAAATACTGTAACAAATGTATTTTTCATTGTCAGTTATTGTGAGTTAATGAATTAAGAACCTTAAGAACAATAAGAACCTTAACTGTTAAGTGCAACTAAAATACTAATACATTTCTCTGAACTATGAATTTAATATAGTAAGAGAACAAACATTTCTTTCTTTCTAATAAGAGGGTGTTTTTTTATGTAGTACATATAACACTGTTTTTACCATCAGAGTCTGTTTGGTCCTTGTTGGAAATTAGTCTGCAGTTATCCCGGTCATCAGGAATGCCATCATTATCATCATCATGATCACAAGCATCTCCTTTCCCGTCTCCGTCGTGGTCGGCTTGGTTAGCATTAGGTATGTACGGGCAGTTATCCATGTTATTTTGATGGCCATCTTCATCTATGTCTTGGTTGTCATCACACTGGTCTCCAATTAGATCATTATCTGCATCCGTCTGCAAAAACAAAACGGTACATTCTTTAAAAAATGAATAAAGATGTTTAATCTGCAAAAGCACCCAGTTTCCAGTTTTCTCCAGACCTGTTGTGGGTTGTGGACCAAGGGGCAGTTGTCACACTGGTCTCCGACACCATCTAAATCAGTGTCCTTTTGGTCTGTGTTGTAAATGAGAGGGCAGTTGTCTCGCTCGTTTAGAATCTCTAAGAGCAGAAATAAGAAAAGGATATGAGTTACATCTGTTGTGATCCAAAATGAGTCACGTGTATTATAAAGCTTTTTTGTACCATCTCCATCCATATCAATAGAACAGGCATCTCCCTCCCCATTGTTGTCAGTGTCAGTCTGAGCGGGGTTATGTTCATACGGGCAGTTATCACAGCGGTCTCCGACATCATCCTTGTCATAGTCATACTGCCTGGGGTTATACATCAGGGGGCAGTTGTCCTGGAATAAATATATGATATACAGTTGTCTATAAGAACAGCACACACTCTTACAGCATGTACATAAATCAGTAGCATGAAGGCAAATCCATGTATTAAATCTGCCGTACCCTTTCATCCACAATTTCATCATTATCATCATCTTTATCACAAGCGTCTCCTTGCCCATCATTGTCAAAGTCCTCCTGACCAGAGTTGGGCAGAGTTGGGCAGTTGTCCTGCAGAGATTGCAAAAAAAAAAAAAAGTTAAACACAAGCCTGTTTCACACTGAAAGCATGAGCAGTGCATATTGACCTGTAGAAATCATAATCTTGCTCTTGGTGAAGTTTTTGCAAATAAACTAATTTCGAGTAGGAGTGCGGTCGATTAATCACAGCTGGCACCGCATCACCTAATCAATCTCCTCATTACACCTTCTACCCACTATAAATAGCCCGTCCTCTTTCCTTCCATATCCCGCCTTTTACGCATCCCTCCTCCACCCCTTCTCCGCCATTTAGCTGCTCTCGCGCATTCCTTTCCGGGGGGCATGAAAGGGCCGAGCCGGACGCCGAGCTCTAGCCCTAGCTAGGGTTCAAGCCTCTAGGGTTCGGTGTCCGTCGTCCTCCCGGCTCGCCCCCCGGACAGCACGCCACATATGCTAAACTTTATCCTTCTTGATTATGAGGAAGCGCGAACTCTTGAATGAGCAATTCAGTGGCAAAAACTGAAGACTACTTACAGTAAATGCGACTTAATAATGTATTTGAAAGAAAACATCTGTTGCATCCTGCATGTTGCTCTCAGTGGTAAATTTAACATTATAAAGTGCATGTGGAAAATATTAAATTAAGCCACCACAACACATGCAAAGAATAACAAAATAACTGTGTTTTTTGTTTTATAATATCTATGAACATTCTCATCATCAGGGTTTCTCATATCAGGGTTTCCACACACACACACACAAACATTAATAATAATATGAAATGTCTCTTGAGTACCAAATCAACATATTGGAATGATTACTGAAAGATCATGTGACTGGAGTAATGGTTTCGCCATCACAGAAATAAATGATGCTTTAAAATGAAGAAATAAAGTAATTTAATACTACAATAATATTACTGATTATACTTTTCTTTAAGAAACAAATGCAGTATGAGCATAAGAAACGTTTAATTGATTGTATAAATATATATATATTTTAATTATTATAACAGAAGCAATCATTTTAGATAAATTTGGGCTCAGGCTGTCACACTACTCCTTTGTTTATGTGTGCAGTGTAAAACAAGACCTTATTCCAGAAATCTGACATTACTAGTTATTCATATCAAATGAACCTCAACCAATCACCCACATACAATACTAACAATTTCAATGATTCTTCTGCTGTGATATCTCAATTCTTCATTCTGTGCATGACCAATATTTTCCTTTATTTATTATGTGGACATATTTTATCCTTTATTGCTTTCTCGCTTGGCTCTCATTGCTTCCCAGGCTTCAGATCTATGATGTCTTGCAGATTCTGGTCCTGGTTTTTCTCCACGGTGTATCATGACATAATCAAGCAATTATCCATCACAGGAGAAGAATGATGTAATTATTACTTTTGCTCTCCCTCCCTTTGGCTAAACACCTCACCACAAAGACGTTTAAGGGATATAAAATATACGATTCCAAAAAGCACGATAGACAGCAAACACTGGGCCAAATCTAAGCATTCCTCCAGTTCATGGTCACTGGGCCCCCTGCCTGACTTGATGCCATTGTCCTATGGGGTTTATTAAGGTGAAACAATATATCTTTCCATTTTACATTCTTTAGAAACCCCCGCAAAGCAGTCCTTAACTAAACCTTAAGGTCTGGATTGCATTAAATTGAACCAATGCAGGGATGTCTTTACTCTCTGCGTTTTGTCTTCAATAAATCTAAATGTTCTATACATTTCTTTCTATTAAATTCACAAATGGCTCCAAATGGAGGGCATGACACTGGTAAATGTAGCTACAGTATGTAGTACCTTTTTGCAATGGTAGGTGGCATTTGCTCCACACACAAGGTCCTGATTGGGCCATCCATCCAGATCAAAGTCCTCTCCACAGATGATGCCGTCTCCAGCATAACCGATACGACACTCACACTTGTACATTGGGTCACTAAAGTGACTGAGGAAGATGCATTCAGCATACTTGTGGCAACTGTGGCTGTTGTCTTTGCAGGGGTTGTACGGTTCGCACACCTATTCATAAGGAAAAAAGCAACAGATACTAAAACTTTGTCTATTTGAACACACATGACCCAGAACTTATGGGAACTTGTTGAGGGTAACTCTGCTAGGAGGCTGAGCGTAAATTAGCCGCTCAGTAAGTGGTATGCAGGGTAATGTATATATGACTGACCTGTTTGTTGGTTTTAGCTGACTCCACTCCCATGCCGTAGGGCTGAGTCCCTTTGTAGCGCGGGGGACAGGGGAGACAGTGGAATCCGGGGTCTGTATTCACACATTGCTGTAGGCCACCCACCTTATGACACAGATCTGATACCATATCGCACTGCACACCACAGAATGCAAAAAGACAGAAAGAGAAATTGAAAACAGAATTGTCAAATATGTACTCTATATACATTGTTGACCATGTACAATTTATAGACGTGGTGCCAAGTTATTGTTATGTGGTTCCTAAGGTGTTTCGGGTAGTTGTTAGAGTATTGTTAGATGATTACCACGTTAAATAAATAGCTCCCAGTCTCCATGACGTTCTCTAGATATGACTTTGGTTAGGTCTTCAATGTAATACATGAGATTTATTCCTGTTTTATTGTAGTTTAGATCTAGTGCACATCTAGAAAAGCCAATTAACAATGCAAATACAAAATTTAAAGGGATAATTCACCACAAAACGTAAAAAAATAAGATATATTTGATGAAATTTGAGAACTTTCTGACCCTCCATAGATAGCAAGTGTACTACTATGTTCAAGGCCCAGAAAGGTAGAAAGGGCATGTTTAAAATAGTCCATGTGACATCAGTGGCCTTAATTTTTTTGAAGCTACAAAACGTTTTATGCGCAAAGAAAACAACATCTTTATTCAACGATTGTTCTTTTCCATGTCAGTCTCTGCATCCATGCCATGTGCTGTGCCTTGTTTACAAGCAGAGGAATGTCCACACATACGTCACAATACTGTCGTAAACGTGCATCGAAAACTGACACGAAAAATTGTTGAATTAAGTTATTATTTTTGTTTTCTTTGAACACAAAAAGTATTCTCACAGCTTCATAAAATCACAGTTAAACCACCATGTCACAATTTTTTTAAAGATCTTACTACTTTTCTGTGCCTTGAATGTGTCGGTTACATTGCCATCTATACCGGGTTGGAAAGCTCTCGGATTTCATCAGAAATATCTTAATTTGTGTTCTGAAGATGCATGAAGGTCTTATGAGTAATTAATGACAGAATTTTCATTTTGGGTGAACTATCCCTTTAAGTCCTCATTTGTATCTGTAGCACAATCATGCAGAACAAAGTGTAGTCACATTTACCATAGTTCGATAATTGTTCACAAGTGAAATTCAGTCATTTTAACAGGAATCCATGCAATCGTATGATTTTGCATCATGTCAGTTGGTTAAGCAAATTCACTGCACTGACCAAAAGAAAGCTGTTTGTTTTGAAAGTGACTTCTGTGTGAGCTGTGCTTCATACATCACTGCACAACTGACAATATATATTAGGCCTTTTTGCAAGTTTCTCTGATGCGACTGCACCTTAACATGCCAATGTTAATACTTAAGGGAAACAATTTTGTTCTGAAGTATTTTGATGTAATTTATCTGATCTAATTTTTGCTCACCTCATTAACATCTTCACAGGAAGTTCCATTGCCACGATAACCATTTGGGCAGGGTCCACATTCCCAGGATCCATCAGAAGCTGTGATACACTCAACTCCAGAGAAGCAAGGGTTTGAAAGACAGCCATCTGTCAAATCAACAAAGCACTGTTTTTAGTATAAAACAACACATACAATTATTTTCCTTCTTTTTCTTTTTCTTAACTTTTGTCTCTAATGCTAAAAAAATACATTTTAGGAGGTTGAACAAGAAAAGCACTGTAAAAGGGCATACATGCAATATATTTTGCTCATATGTTTGTTTTTCTTACCAATAGGACACTCCTGTCGGTTGCATACTTCATTTTCAATGGAGTCTCCAAGACACTTCCTTCCTCCATGCTGTGGTTCAGGGCTGTTACATTCCCTAACACGGCTCTTCAGACCCCCTCCACATGTTGCCGAACACATTGCCCATGGAGACCAAGGACCCCAACCACCATCAACTAAATGACATAACATGGGTTACTTTTCCACTCATTAGCTATAACACCATACAATTTTGATTCACAAATCTGTTCATAGAGTGACTCAGTGACCCCAGAGGGCATGTACAGCATCTGTTTTGTGACCTAATAATATTAATGTTTAGATTTAAAGTACTATTCTGTACTATTCTGACAAACTCCATCTGTTTGTTATTCCATTTTCGTTTTGTATTAAACTGGTTGTTTTTTAGTTTTATTGTGCCATTGTTCAGCTTATGCAATTTTAAGAGAACCAAATGCAGATACTCTAGTGCAGACTTCAAAGAAATGATACCGATGTAATTAAACTAACTAATAAAGCTAAAGAACATTTTTAGATATGAATTAACTTGGATTTCATTTGGGACCAAATGCTGTGTTATGCAATGCCTCTAATATAGTGCAATCTGTGTGCTTGCACATTCCTGGCTAATGTGGAAATAACACATAAATGATGCCCAAAATAAGCAGGCACATAGCATGCACTCTTCTAGCACTGCACGTCAGAAACTAAAAGTTAGCCCATATCCTAAACGTTCAATAGCCCTTGAAAAACATTCAGGGTGTTCCCAGTCATCCGCCGTGTTTCCGATGTGAATCTCATTCATCAGGCATTTCATAAGCATCTTTGTCATAATCCTCTGATTGAACAAATTGCCCAAATTTGTGTACCCTCCCTACTCTAATGATAATATAAGCCCTGGAAAGAGTGACATCATCCTCTTAATGTTTTCTAGTTAAGATCTGAACAGCAGGGTGGGTGAGATGGTTTCTATACGAGCATGTGTGTGGCTGGGCTCGATTTGAGGTTGAGCTTTAAATTTTGTAGGGCTGTCAAAGTTAATGTTTAACAGCAAAACATTTTTTAAAATGCTGCTAACACATATTTAACAGTGGTGATTAAATAAGCAGTACTCACTCGGACAGGGGTTCGCATGACAGCTTTGCGTCTCTCGTCCCTCGCCTTCACAGTCCTTTCCACCTCTTTGTGGAACAGGAGCATTGCAGTGACGGATACGTGTGATCAGACCCTCTCCACATGTCACTGAGCAGGACGACCACGGAGACCATAAGCTCCAGCCACCGTCTTGACGAACTGCAAAACACAACGTTCCTATAAGTGTGCAATTATGTCTCGCTTCCAGCTATCACACATGTGGTTGTGTTCGTACCGCTGCGGTCACATTTTCCCAAACTGCACTTGCGCGTCTGAATCGAGGGTCCAGCACATGTATTGCTTGTGTCATCACAAGAGCGCCCCCTCTGTTGAGTTCCACTTCCACATGTGACTGTGCACATGGTCCATTCTGACCATGGAGACCAGCCATCTTCACTGTCCATTGCTAGAAAAAGACAGATACTATATAATAAGGATATATATATGTTGCCTGTTTTGGGGTCTGTTCAAATTTAAATGAACAAAAAACATTGGAGTTCTCTCTAAACAAAAGACAAATTTGTTTTTTACTCCTCTCTGCATGTTTGTGTTTCCACTTACGAAGGCATACTGGACAGCATTCGCCATCGATGAAGGACGGATTGGCACATGCCACTGGAGGGCAAGTGATCTGACGACAAACCACTTTTCCTTCTTGGCAGGTACATTTAGTACAGCTATCCACAATCCAGTCCTCTTTGTCCTCAAACATACGGCCATCTTGCCAACACATAGTCTGCTCCGAAAGACTCTGCATCTTATTTAGTGCCTCTTTCATCGCTGTGTTCTCTTCTGTCTAAAAGTCAGTTCGAAATTAAATGAATCACACAGTTGTTCATCTTCATGCTGCAATGAGACCTCATTCAGTCTTTCCACACATTCAAACATAACCAGAAGTCAAAATAACTATAGATTTTCATGCATTGAAGATTTGAGATGTTTTCCAACAGAAAACGTCTGACACAGTGATTTACTGAGCTCACATTCCTGCCACAGTTATGTGGGCAGATACCAAATTATAGTCCAACTATCCCATTCATGCGCCCACAAACATAACTGCCTTAACATTTTTTAAACATCTGACAAAATCAGTTAACATCAGCAATATGGTATGTTCTATCTGCGTGTGAGATCTAAGAGGCTCTTTTCTAAATTATAGAAGTTATGCAGTGGGTCTTAAGATAACACGGTTTACATTTGGATCTGTCAAAGCAACAAAACAGGACTCACCACTTTCTGCAGACCATCTATGAGGTTGCTAACAACAACTCTGAGGCCTTTGAGCTCCTGGAAGAGGTTGGCAAGTTCTTCACAGGAACGTTCACACATCAATTCTGAGGAGCTGGTTGCTGGAACGTCTGTATTCTGGCCAATCACATTGGTGGCAATTGAAGATGGAACCTCTACCACCTCTGCACTCTCACTGACTACATTCACCTCCTCTGAGGAAGTGGAAAAGAAAATCTAATTAGATTTAGGGGACCCATGGTGCAACAATTAGATTTGTGAGACAAATCAGATAAAATGTTCATAAAGACCAGAGGCTTCAAACTAGACAAAAAACATCTATAACATTATACAGTATATTCACTCAATGGCTTTGATGAACAGACTGGTATTTCATAGGTGACCATAAGAGACAATAAGGTCCCACACTGTGTATATTAAAATATCCCATATCCCATCCCATTTTTGCAGATTTATTAAAAAAGAAATACTGAAATATCACATGGTCCTAAGTAGACCCTTTCCTGTGACACTCGTATATCTAACTCAGGTGCTGTCCATTTCTTCTGATCATCACTGAGATGGTTCTTCAGTCCAGCTGGGTTTGATTATACTGATTACTGCTCAGTATTTAGTAGAAGCACCCTTTTGATCTGATGCAGCAATGAGTCTTTTTGGGAAAGATGCAACAATTTATTTTACACCTGGATTTGGGGATCCTCTGCCATTTCTCTTTGCAAATCCTCTCCAGTTCTGTAAGGTTGGATGGAAAACGTTGGTGGACAGGGTCTGTCCAGAGATGCTCAATTGGGTTTAAGTCAGGGCTCTGGCTGGGCCATTCAAGAACAGTCACTGAGTTGTTGTGAAGC
>JAUMHR010000062.1:11490660-11506415 GCA_032361145.1 Enteromius fasciolatus | reverse complement strand
CCTAATCAAGTCCAATCAGTATAATCAAACACAGCTGGACTCAAATGAAGGTGTAGAACCATCTCAAGGATGATCAAAAGAAATGGACAGCACCTGAGTTAGATACAGTATATGAGTATGTGTGTACATTAATTAGAAAAAATAACTTTTAATTTTAATATAATAATTTTAGCAAATATAACTAAGAGTGAAAACTTTAAGAGGGTCTAAATACTTTCCATACCCACTGTAGTTATTTGAGCATGGTGGGACACGAAAAAGTATTTTAATGTTGGAAAAATAGACCCTTCACCTTTAAGGCAAGTGCATAGACGGAGAATGCAGACATTGGGTATCTCACAGCATGACAGCTAAACCTGTTTGCAATAAAGCCTCTTTATACACGACACTCAGGCGCTTGAAGATTGCAATAGGAAGCCAAATTAAAACGTTTAATTGGCTCCTGTGATATAACACACATGTAACCACGAGCAAACTATTTCTAGGCACACAGACTAATCTCAGCGATTCTCGGTCGCCGTCTTTAGAAGCAATTTTTTTGAAGTTATATTTAAGTACAGTAGTTCAAAAGGAGTAGTATAATATCTGGGTGGGGCAGTACTGCGAGTTACCCCAATTAACTATTATTAAAAGTCTAAAATAAAACAGCACTTAGTTTTTAGATTAGACAGTTGTAAATAGACTCTTAGGACAGCATCAAAGATAGTTTAATAATTTCTAGATATTTGACAGGTAGATTACCTTTATGTATAAAGAGCAATTTCAACAGTTATTCACTGAACATAACATTTGTAAATCATAATAATATTTTGGTTTGAATTCCCTTATGTGATGCCAGGTCTGTTTTTCTATATCTGTAGAACTCATTTAATCCTCAAGTGACTATAAGTGTGCTTCTGTGTGTGTGCATATTGCATTCATGTTTAACTACCCTTCCTCCTTTCTTGGCCTTATGACCTACTGACACATCTATGTGACCCCACACATGGTCCATTTGCCTCTAACAAGGTCTAATTGTTTAAAAATTGGCTAGAAAATTATGCAATATTTGTACAATTACAACAACAGACCAATCTTAAAACTAAATCATGAAGGCTGATATATAAGTATTGAAAAATACTTACAAAGAAAAACAAACCAGATTGATGGATGGCCTACGTAGACAAATACAGGCTTGTAATACACGCATATTATGGCAATTCCAAGCTAATAATTTCTTCAGTCACGGTGCTTGCTGCTAATCTGAGTGAGCATGCACAGGTCTCCACAAGCGTGAGCCCCTCGAAGCATGTTTATTTAAAAAGCTAAGTGTCAAGTGCCAAAAACCTTCCCCTGAGCGAAAGATGTCAAAAACCTGCAGTTTTAAAAACCCATTCTTTCCAAAGCCACCATTCGGCTGACATGGAAGAAAACCTAAACACAAAATATTCCAACAAAATGGACATCATTACAAAACGAATCCCTTCCTGAGTTAGATACTCCGTACAGCAGTTCCAATTAAACAGGAATTTCATCTTGATCCCACAAATCTTTTTTTGGCTGGCTAAAAGTGTTAAAAGAATGTTAAGACTCACAAACCCCTCCTACCTGGGTTTCCAAGATCACATCCCCTGCTCTCCAGAATGTCCTCAAGTGGGGTGTCAAAGATAAAACGTACATTCTGCAGCAAGCCCTGAAAGAAACAACAGCTGCTGTCAGGCTTACTTTGCCAATTTTTAACCGTTCACATATATCTCCCATGACTGGGAAGTTGGGTTGGATTTACAGAACACTAGAGGATCAGCTGTAATTTATTATTCAGTTTCCAGCAACTTGCTTGGCATGCACTGCAACTACTAAAGCAGATTAAATTGCCTTACAAAGAACAAAAATGTATTAGTTGCATTTCTTGATATCCTGTAGATTATGTCCTAATGCATTCAATTGGCATGCATTTACTTTAAAAAAAAATCGCTCGAACATACCCTAAAGTGGCTTTCTCGTGTGGCACCTTTAGCCACATACATACGGCCACCTGTGGCACTCAGGTGTTCATAGAAAGGTTCATCAAGAATAAAGCTATCAATGAGTCCACAACCGATGTACAAAGTTGCTGTCTCTCCATGCACATAAAGCGTTACATTCTTCCACTGTGAATCCGACAGGTCTACATCCTCAAAGGAGATCACATTGCGTGAGCCATCAGCCCACCAGTACACCAAATCTAAAGTGTTGGTTCTTCCATCTGAAACAATTTCGAACTGCCTGCGCTCTCCAGGGCCTTCCAGTGCAAGAATGGTGCCGCGGGATGTGCGGTCCTGGCGCAGTGTGGCTGTCAGAATGAAGCCTTCGTTGTTTTGTATCTGCAAAAGAAGCCTTTGTATCGCCGTGGAGCTGACCGAGGGGAGCTGGTCAAAACGGATGAAGCGGTATGCTGGAGCATCGCTCTCCAGACCCTTGAAAAGCTTCACACCGATGGTCTTGCGTGTGATCCCACTGGTTTCAAACAGGTCAAAAACTGTCTCATCTTCCAGGTGTACATCTACAAATGGTTACAAGTTATTTTACATTTGGTTGTTCTATATTCAATTTGTCACTACATACAAAATCTGAGTCCGTGTAATTAATTCATGTTTATTGAGCTACATGGAGTATGGTGTAACACTGAATTAGTCATAGGACTGTGTGTGTGTGAGTATACATACATATATATATATATTAATATTAATCTAGTATAATATAACAAAGAAATATTAGACATGTAGTCTATATGACTCATCATGTGATACATGCATGACACGGTGGTAAATGCTCAAATATAAAGTTATTAAGATTATTTAGATACAGAATATCAGGAAAAATATACAGTATTACCTTGAGATTTTACGAAGGTGAACAGAAGCAAAAGGGCCAACATTTGGAGACATCTTCTGAGAATCATTCTGCTATGGATAACAATGGTAATCAAATGTTAATTTTTAACTTTAATTACATTACCTACCCTACAGTAGCTCTGCTCATCTGAAAACCAATAAAACCTAATCTAGCATTAAAAATACATTTTTAGACATGCCCAAATTCACTGAATATATCAGGCTGTCCACTGGCAATGAGAAACTGCTCCAAAGCCAGTGAGGAAGCTCAAATGCTGTAGACTATGTAATAAAAATGTTCAAAATGCTTTAGCACAAGTATACAAACAAAAACATTAAAGTACTGGAACTTTTGTGAAAGTGCGAATCTCAAAGGAATTCCCGTCAGGGAATTATCTTTTGGCGTACATGAAAACGTTTTTGTGATTCCACCTGTCATATGCACCTACAATAAAGTATTTTAGTGACGTATTCTATAGACGATTGATAAGCGCAGAGTTGCTATGGTTACCTTTTTGCGCGTCCGCAACGCGAGGGTCATGGCGCACTCTGACCAAAATGTAATTTTTAAGGTTGTAAAAAAAAACAATGATACGTAAACGCATATATAGTCTGTGTAGAAAGAATATACTTTTAGGAATCCACGCCATATTTGTTTTGGCTTCTCATAAACCAGCAACAATAGAAAATGACAAGCACCTCACTTACCCGAACCAAAGGTGAACTCCGTGAAATACAGTAAAAATAAATAATAAAAACTAAGAAAAAAATATATGTACAAGACTTAAAAAACTATCCGCTCGTCTCCTCGGTCAGTTCCACAATGGTAAACCCAGGACAATGATCAAAAATTCATTGCGTAAAACCTGGAGATGCCACAGCTTCCCAAGTTTAAAATTCGCGCAAAAGCGAGTTACACAGTTCACAGAGGAAGGCAGTCAATCGTGAGGTGTTACTGAACACTGTCTTTATGTTCCAAAGCTGATACGTGATAAATCCAGATGATGCCGGACTCACGGACTCCCTCCTCATAACTGATCTCTCTTGAATTTTATCACGAGGGGCGCAGATTTGGTTTCAAAAGGGGAGGGTTTGGGGTGCTGGAGGAGGGTTGCGCTGGACTGGAGAGGTGCGGGTTGTTGCTGTGACAGCACGTCATGACAGTTTTCATTAGCTAATGCAGCTCTGAATCGCGCCTGGGGTGTTGGGGTAAGGGTGAAGACCTAAATGTGAGCACAAGTATGTGAGAAGGTCAAGATTGAAGTCAGGTTTATACTAAAAAGCCATAGAAAAGAACTGTCAATAGACAAATGCCAGATCACACTTCACACCAAAAAAAAAAATAAATAAATAAAGGAAAAAAAAAACCTGTTAGTGAGATACAGAGAGTGTATATACTTATATATTAAACAACTACCTACTATATATTAAATTAATATATAATATATTTATACAATATAATACATCATAATTTTCACCCTGTAATTTATAGCCCAATCTCAATACCAATAAATAGATAGATAGACAACGTGGCATTTACCGCTTAAGATGTATGACTTTAATTTGACCTGTTCTCTCAAGAGCTTTACATTCTTTTGAAAATATGCTCCATCCCTTTCTGAAAACACAAAGGAAGACATTCCAGCTTTTTCTTTTTTTTTTTGAGTGGGAACATCTTACAAAGGCACATAAAGCAGAGATATACTACAGCAGATGAGACAGATGATGTACATGTTTACAGCATGCCCTAGGTGAAGCAAATCAGAGAGCTCTCACAAAAAAATCTGGCCCCGGCAGAGGGTTAAAAGCATGACATCATTGTATATTTCACTACTTTATGCTGGAAATTACATTATATCCTGCATACGTCCAAAATGAGAAAGTATCCCCATGAGTGCCGCCCTCTTTTAAGTGACTGATTAGAGTGAACAAAATAATAATTCTTCCTTCCTTTGAAAACTGATGTTTCTGTGGAGTCTAAATTACAGTTCCAGGTTTTTCAAACAAATCTGATGTTGTTTTGCCAAGATGTGTATTTTATAATCAGCCCTTGAGAAAGTTTCCTCGTTAATTACATAATGCACAAAGAACAGAGTTGCCTGCCAAAGCACACACATCATATGATCATGAGCTTACCTTTTTATGCGTAGCTACAAGTTAATGAGTCAGTTTTGCTCTTAAAGGCCAACTGCAGTGTTAAAAACTTTTAGTTTTATAATTACTTTTAACGCGTTATAGAACTATGACTTTGATGCAGAGGAAAGGGTATCTCATTGCAAATGTTTTCTGAACAGTTAAATAATAAATATATCATCAGAGTGTGAAAGTATTGCTTTTTTGTAGACTGTAAACCTAGCATTCATAACCCAGAGAGAAGGACATTTTGACCTCCAGACATGTCCCATTGGGGTCACTACAGGTTAGCAGGTTGATTTTGGTCCAATGTGTTCCAAGTTCAAAGGAGATCTTAAGGAGAATGATCAATCAATCTTCTTTTTCTTTCTTGTTTTCTTGTGATCACTTTTTGTTCAGATAACAAAATAATAGGACACTTAAAAATAGAAACAGAATAGAAAAAATTATCTTTCAAACCTACAAGTGGAATAAAGTCAAACATTTAGGAAACTAATGTTCAGTACATAACAGATATATTATATGAATGGACAGAAGTTCTAGAAATTATATATATATATATATATATATATATATTATTTATTTATTTATTTTTTTTATATATATATATATTATATATATATTTGTCATTTTTTTGTACAGAATGGTTTTGCATGATTTTTTTTGCATGTGCCATTTTTGCTTAACAGTCCTAAATAAGCATGCTTTGCTCTTCATATATCCAAAATTATGATATACATGTTAGCAACTTCAGTCTCCACAGCAATCATAATTTATAGCAAAGCCTCTGATCCTCTCTATGTCACAGAATCTAATGCCCACATTACATAATAAGCAGATCCCTCTCCTCACCTCCCAAAGTATTCATATATCTGTCATTAAAACGGAACATTTAGCTAATGACTTCCAGACTGACGTTGCACTCTATGAGCTAACAATAAGAGAATGCGTGAAAGTCTTTAGAATTCCCATTTTATCTCAGCCGTTTTATGTCTTCGGCCCCAGGGAAATCTTTTTTTATTTGTTATAATATATTTTTTTGTTTCTCTCACTTTGTTACCAATTTATTTTTTATGTTCCTTTCCGCTTGGGCAATTTACACAGTTTCCAATCTTGTAAAAGTCAGAAATGGGAATGCATGTGTGATTTAATTTTTTGGAATAATGCAAAGTGAAAGGCACAAAATGTCACGGGCTATGTGAGTCAATACGATAACAAATTTGCTCACATTTCACACTGAATAATTACCCTTACTGTTACTTGTGAAGGCTTTGCCCTCAAGGCATTATGCGTTTAAGAAGTGCTTTGCACACTAATATGCTAGAAATAACAGCTTGCCATATTTCCACATTGGAAACTCTTACATTTGGAAGATGATTACATTTCAGTACAGTACAAGTTATGTATCGATATAAAATACTGAGATGTCCAGAAAACAGATTGTTCCATGTTTATAATAGAAAGCACTGAATTATTTTTAAGCCTCCCGTTTCATAGTAGGAATCCCTTGTTCAAACTCTGTGACAGGCAACATCTAGAAATCAGACTTATGGGTAATATTTCCTTGTCAGGAAAAGAGAGATGATGTCACTGATGTATGATGTATCTTACTGTCAGTAAGATAAATCTGGTTTCCTTGCTGAAGTGGAACAGTGTGGCCTGTGGTGGTTCGTTTATATTTAGACTTTTCTGAATTCTCCAAATTTGACTAAAGATGCTTAAAGGGTTGGTTCACCCAAAATTGAAATTTCTGTCGTTAATGACTCACCCTCGTATCGTTCCAAACCTAGGATCTAGGTTCATTTCAGTTATGTTGCTGTCTATGGAGGGTCAGATGGCTCTCTGATATCATCAAAAATATTTTAATTTGAGTTCCAGAAGATGAACAAAGGTGTTATGGGTTTGGAACGACATGGGGGTGAGTAACTAATGACAACATTTTCATTTTTGGGTGAACTACTCATTTAAAAGAAAATATAATTTAATCACCTGACTGATTTTCTGTGGACAGTGCAAAAAATGTAGTGTAAGAAATATTACATTTGTTACCTCTAAAGAAACATTTGTATTTCACTACTTACGAAAAAAGAAGGAAATAATTACTTCTTAATTAATTATTAAAAATTTAAAAAAATAATTAAAATCAAAGTAGCCTTTCTAGCATGAAGCGCATTCAGAGTTCTCAGACAACCTTTTTTGGTGTTTGTGGTTTCCCCGCACCGTTTCAAGGAATTTAGGTCACTGAAATCAATATTCCCTCTGTTCAATTTCCTCTGTCATTTTTTTTTTCATCTATTTTTAAATAATCTCTCAGTATTTTTGCCAACATTTATTCTTCTCACAGCCAGTGACTATAAAGCTAAGAAACATCTTAATATCCTACCAAGCCAATATCCATTCTTGGAGAAGATATTCTAAAAATGTTATAGCCTAAGTTTCTATAAAATCATGTATAAAACTCCACTGATTACAAACAATACGCAATTCAAATTTTTCAGCCCAGCCGTTATTGAAAGTTTGTGGCCAATCTGTTAGGTTAATAGGTTAATTTTAGTTTGTGTTATTTATTCATTTTGGTAATGTTTCAGTTTTACAGTTAACAAACTTTACTGTTTATTTCAAGGTTTAAACGCATTGAGTTTTTATGTAGTCTCAGACATTTGGACCCCGTTGCATGACTACTGAGACAGCAGAAGAAATGGATAAACAGTGCGAGAGTCGTTCCATTTTTCAAAGGTACTCAGAACAGAAGTGAGACTGACAGGCGAACCGCTGCATTGTATTATTCCTTGTTTTGCTTATTTTACCTCCTTACTGTGCATGCATTCCTGGCCTTGCCTTTGGGCTTCTAAAATAGTTTCTCAAAAGTAGTTTACTGGTTCAAGGTTCAGCTGGTTTATAACACTTGCCCCTGGCTGCTGGTGGCTTATGTCTCAATTTTGAGGCTTCAATAAAGAGTTACTGTATTCATTTATTTCAAGAAATCGCCTTGCATAGGCATCTTATGCAACTCATGCATTCGTTTCACATAAACAAAGAACATGTCAAACCAACCTTTGAAGAAGTCGGATATTTCTGTTTGTCAGAAATGTAGCCAGACATTTTTTTCATGATAAGATCAGATTTCTGATGGTAAATGGGGTCAGTAGAAGTCATTTCGTTATCCCGGGGTTTCATTTGTCAAAGACCTCATGGAGGAATTTGAACCTGACGACCTTCAGCCAAACCTTTGATCCTTCTAGACACACTTGATCATGCTTGAGATGACTGATTTAATTCAGATGAAATAAAACAAAGCTTTCCTCACGAATGACATAATATTTAACTTTCCTTCCATCCGCCCAGACCCAAGAACGAACCCATATTTTTTTTTCCTGAGCTGTGGCCTTGTCTAATTGTGCTGAGGATTTACTTCTCTTCTTGGACAAGGGATACATCCCTAACCTCACTCAGAGTGTTTGATGGGGATCCTACCCAAAACAATAACACAAGTTCATGAGAGAAATTCTCCAGAAATTGTTCCCTCCTCTCAACAGGGACTGTTTGAATTGGGTTAATTGGAACTAACCAAACCCAGACGCTACCTTTCCTGGTAGAAGAACTCACAAGGACTTGTCTTCGAGATACAATACTGTTTTCTCTGTTGAGAGATTTGAAAAGCCAAGAGAATACAAAACTGAGCTGCTCACATGTATAACTCAGCCATTCCATATGCTTTCTGACTGAACCGTTGTAGTTCATCCATAAATGAAAATGCTGTCTTTATTTACTCACCTTCATCCAAACCCAAATGGCATTTTTTCTTCTATAGAACCAAGAAGAACACATTATAAAGAATGTTTCAATTATTTCCCCCATGTAGTGAAAGTGAATGGGGTCGAACACAACACTGTAACCCCAATGAATTTTCATTGCATAGACAAAAACGCTGTTTCACACAAAAACTAAATGTGGTTTAAAAAACTGCCTACTGTATATTTGTTTGGTGTGTTCATAAGCTGTGTCCTTCTGGCCTCCATTCTGGCTTCCATGTGTGACTATGATGAGAAAAAAGACAAATAGCACATTAACACTCCTTTTCCTGAGGCCTTTAAAACCAACATAAGTGGAAAGCAGGTGAGAAGTTGGTTTACCAGGCTTTAACAGCTGATGTGTCACACACAGAAAAGGGTTCCAGCACTGAGATTCAGGGATTTAAGCTCCATCTCCACATCCAGATGTGAATTCAGCCTCACAGAGAGGTAGAGGAACATTCCTGTGGAGAGGCACTGGAGATGGTGAGTCATGGTTTTCAGAGCCTGACGCACCCAAACGACTAGCCACGATATAGGCACGTTCAGAGTTCAGTGGAAAACGGCTGTGTAGACTAAGAGAAAGAAATGATTTTCAATATGTTCTTGATCCTCCTGTCAGAGGTTATTGGTGCAACAGATATACATTTCTTTTTGCGTCAGGTGATTGATAGCATCAAGCCTAAACATATAGTTAGACACAAGCTTTAATATTCCATTCATTCTTTAGACACCTCTTCTTTAAGTATATGTCTGCTCAGGCCAAACATGAGATCAGTCTCCATTTCCCATAATCAGCACCAGCTTCCTGTGGTGATACCCAAGTCTCTGCAGACCGGCATATTTTGAGTGACAGCTCTCCCTCCAGGGCTCCACCACAAATAAAGGAAATCAGAGGCCCCGCTCCATGGTTTGTTCCACAAATGTGCCCCAGTGAAGCTCTTTAACACACTTACCTAGAAATCTGTGAAGGCTTGCATGAATGCAATGGAGAAAGACATGTCTAAATCCCAAGCAGGATTCTTATTATATAATGGGATATCACATCATTGTGTTTTCTAAAACACATAATTCTCCTTCATTCAAACAAAACTGCTGCGCTCTGCTGAGTTCTGTGGTTTAAACATGATAATTTGTTAAACGAGGCTGAAAGTGCCACATGCTATTGGTGGGAGCAAAATTAAATTAGGCTAGTTTACCAATAACATTCATCTTAGGTTACATTGTACATTATTTTGTAAAACCATATCCATAATCAGTCCGCTAAATGTAAAACAAACCAATGGTGCTGAGCCAAAGCTTTCCCCACCAGTATTAAATATCAATTTGTCAAGATTTAACCATTATTTATTAAATTAGTGAACAAAGATAATGAATTAGAGAGCTTGTTTCTCATTGGTTCCCACTTTTTGGGAACAGAAATGCTCTAAAACGGCAGCTTTGCCAGAGTGACTTTGCTCACGAAATTGAATGTAGTCACAGGAAGTGTGGGCGGACCCAGGCTAATGTTTTGTCCGAAATTATCAATAAACATCACCTCCCCATTGCAAGCAGTTTATGTAATAGTTCACCGAAAAATGAAAATTCCGTCATAATTTACTTACTCACACGTATGAAATTAATATGATTGCTAAATCGTATGTATTTTATGAGTTGCCAATTCATATGAATTTGTACAAATGACATACACCTCACCCCGGTTGTATGTAAGGATCAAAATGCTAAATAATTAAATTTATGATTATTAAATTTCAACAACACTTCTGGGAAAAGAAATTAAGTGCTACTTAAATGCTAGTGCTTTGGGATACTGAGCTTTAACGAAAATATCTAATTAACAAACACTCAAGAAGCAGCATAGAATGTGTGAGCCTCGCATGTTCCAATTTTTCAGAAATTTGCAGAGCACAAGGGCCTGTAGTTGTGCCTTAGTGAGATGCAACCCAGGGGATATGCCTGTGAAATGAATGAAAAACGACGCAGTGTTTAGACTGTCCCCTTTGCATTCCTAATTGAAACACGACTAGGACCTGCTGTTCTGTCTTGTGAACTTTTAAGAAGCATAAAACCATCAACGCTCTTGCAAATTTAGTATACTCGACCATCGCAGCCAGCTTCTTTATTTCTTTTTCTCAAACTTGGCTGTTTTTGTAAATGATAAGTACAAATAATCTCAATTTATGAAGTGATTTATATAAACACTTACTGCCAAAATTTCTCAGCATTCTAAAGTTCTTTTGGGTTTTGTAAGCTTGCACAAACAGATTTACAAGCACTAAAAATACTATAAGCTTGAATATTCACAAATAATCAGCCCTTCAGGTCACATGCTTATTAGACAGCTTTGAAAGGTCTAAAAACTGACACTGCCAATACCTGATGCAGTCTACTGGCTGTCTGAAGAGTTCAGCTTTAGGGTCAAGCTGCACATGTATTACTGGTTAAAACTAGCTCGGAGCACATTGTAAATCAGGGAGGGTGAGAATCTTCTTTTATGAGTACGAGACAGAACACTTGTACATAAGAATGGGAAGCCAGATCTCACTCAACAATTCCAGTAAAAATTCAATGCAGGAATTATTGAAAATGTATGAAAATGTTGTTTTTTTCCTTTTATCTCTGATGCTGTAAATGTCCAAGGGGAGAATCCTGGAAGAAGCACTGGGTGTTTAGCAGAATTGTGTGCACCTGTCAAAAAATTTAAGTGAAAGAAAGCGTTGCATGTGATTGTCTGGACAAGAAACTGTATAATTTACTATAGTGCACTGTCTGTTTGTTCTCAGTCTTTTGATTTAATCATCCAGATGTCTGTTCAGAAGAAAAACTTGGCGTGCAGAATTTGCTGTAGCTTTATCAAAATATTTCCATTTACCAATCAGTTTAATCTGCTTTGACTTTTTAATCATCTCTTCAGTTACACTGGCTTTAGTTTGACATCTTTTCAACATTATCTTGGCTGGTCGATCAGTTCAATTTCTTTAGCAAACTTAATCAAGGGTTGTGTGACCTAAACATATTTCTCCCAAACACTTTACATCTTCCAGTTATACTATAGTGATTTATTTTCAAGAGTGAAAATATATTTCAGTTACCCTTTTCTTAGCATTTTTGCCTTGGTCTCTAGAATAAAAGTCTCAACATTCTTGAATCAGGATGCATTTACTTCACAAGTAAAATTACTTGTTTTAAGCTGCATTGTAAGCTTTTGGTTAAAACAAGCAAAAATATCTGCCAATGGGGTAAGAAAAATAATCTTAAGATTATTTTTGCAGTGTAGATATACATATGTATAAAACTTACTTCATAATGGATATTGATTACAGTTATTTTTTAAGATTAACTTTAAGTGAGTGTTAGATGGTGGCAAAGTAATCTTATTGTTTAAAAAAATGGAAATAAGCATTAAGTTTGAGTTACATTATGCAAAAAAACAGGGACTGAGTATAAAGCAACCCATAGTCCATAGCAGACAGTACACTGACATCAGTTTGGATTATAGGAAGAGTTTATGCTGGATAAACGTTTATTTGACTTGGCTTGCTTTTAAATTGAGCTTCCACACCGAGGGGGGCCACAGCCATGTCGGCACGTTTGCAGACTCCAGGCAGTCCCCTCATGATCAGAGTCTTCTCATGCTCTCAGAGGCAACATCATCAGGCTTTTTCATGTTATTTCAGCAGAAAAACCTGTGTTTTATTCACAAAACCGCAAGAGTGTTTTTGTAAACTTCCTCCTCAGCGTCCTGATGCACTGAACAGACCTCCTAGTTCTCAAGAATGTGCCATCAAATCAAACATTGCCGATTTCATTCAAAAATGATGCAAGCTTTGTGCGGTTAGAGGAGAAAGATTGAAGTCTCTAATTATGCTGTCTTAAGTACAGAACACGCTAAAGCAGGACACAAGGATGGATTTTTTTTCCAGCTGTCTAACAGGCGGACAGGTTTAAGAGGCAGGATGGAGATGCGTGTCGAGCGCCTGCAACTTTGCCCCAGATCCAGTGACTCAGGAAAAGCCCTGGAGAGAACTCCCAAAGCTGTGGTGAGGTCCACCAGCAGAATATGATTACTTTAACATGCTGGGAGTCCCAACCCCCTCTTGAAAAGCACTTTGTCCAGTACAGGAGAGGAAACAAGACAGCAAAACACTGTCAGGCATTGGTGACTCAGGAGAAACTAAACATTTTTTCTTCTGAATTGCTACCTGTAATTTTAGTTTTCTAATAGTCTATTTTATCAACTCAGCCTGTTCAAAACTTCATCCCAGTGTTATCCATCATATACTGTTTATTTTAGCATCCAGTGATCTTGTTTGCATCTTGGCTTGATTTGTTTTTGTGATTATTCTCTTCCCTGCCCTTGTTTAAAAAGGGAATAAACCTGCCTTAAATAATGAACATCTTGCATTTGTGAATACAAACTTGTTTTTAAGCTTGACTCTGTATTATCAGATATTTGAAGTTTCTTCCTTTTGAAGTTCTTGGCTTTTTAAATATACAGGGCAGTGACAGAAAACATCCGGATAACAAATCATGATGGTTAAAAAATATGAAGTTGTCCATTATTTAAGAGTTATGTAACTGAGCAGCACACACAGACTTATCATTTGTAAAAAAAAAAAAAAAACTCAAAGATGGACAACATGACTGAAAAAAGCTAAAATAAACAGTCAGAGATGGATAATTGTTTATGTTAGGAAGTTTTAAAGCTGATGACTACATAAAGTAGCAAAAAAAAGTTAAGTGCACTGCTCACCAGCTTTCTGGTTTTGAAATGCACAACTGAATGGAGTACACATCTGTAAGACATTACAGTCTGCGGATATAAACAATAGGAAATGTTATCTTTCTAGTGTCTGTCTTTTAGTGAGGGAGCTTAACACAATAAATAAAAAACATTAGAGTTGCTTTCCATTCTCCAGGACCTTAGGGTCAGATCATCGCACAGGATTGCTACTTATTCTGAACCTGTGAGGTCATCACACAGGACTTTGTTCATCAAGCCAAGCTCCTTCCAAGCAGCACAGGAGACAGGCCTTGAGATATCATTAAAACCAAAGTCCTCGGTGGAAGCTGAGAGTTCCAGGAGCAGCCTTGGAAAGCTCCAACATTCCCTTTAAAGAATAGCTTGCTTTTCTTCAATCACAACGTGATTAGTTGTCAAAGAGAAGTGCCAGACTGTTGAAAGAACTCAAAACGGTGCACCAATAACATCATCCTCAGGTCATATTTCATCAAAGAATTCTTAGCTGATTGAATGATCCAGAACCAGCCAGCAACAGACACACTTCATATTTTGAGGTAGACTACAGGTCCTTCATATTTTGGTGAAATGGAAAAACTGTTGACAGGAAACCTAAAGCTCCATTGATGTTCCTGGTTTGTTGTGTCTCCACTGTGTTCTCTCAAGGGAAGTATAAATCTCGATGCTTGGATGATTTGAATTTTAGGAAGCTGAAGGAAAAATACAAGATGTCCCCATCCTGCTCTGCACCTGTGGAAGTAAGAGAGGTACGTCATGTTTTCCAGACAGAAATAAATTAATTTCTCTTCAGATGCTACTTGCCAGAGAAACACACATGCACGTAATCACTCACACACTGTCCTGAAACATTTAGATGGTACAAACCAAATAAACTCCGGGCCATGTTTAGACTAGACGGTCACTTGCTTGAATCTGAAGGGAAAATAAATAAATAAAACACTGTTATGATGACCCAAACATATGTTAAATAAACTATATCAATATGTAAGCATTTTGGAATGCCAAAATGAAAGGTAGCTACGGCTGTTACTTAAAGAGAAATCAATCTGTTATGGGAGCTGAATGAAATCACCATTTACTGGCATCAGCACTTTGAGTCTGATTCTGCTGGGCCCCTGGAATCATCCAGAGCTGCCATTAACATTGTTGCTGCCATAAAGTTTTCACTGCACTCTTCCCTGCTTTCTCCCGGGCCAATGTCTCCCCGTTTGCACACGGGAAGATTTATAGCTATTTGTTTTGTCCAACATTTTAAGATAAAAACAGCTATATCTCTATCAATCACCACTGCTGCTGTGGAAGAATCCAGATGATTTTTTTTTTCTGGCTTACTTTGGGGAGAAGAGAAATTTTCCATATGATATTTGAATAAAGAAAGAAAGGGGGGCGAAGAAATGAGGGATACTGGAGTGTGAGAGAAAGGGACGAGGAATCATCCGCAGACTTTTAGCGAGTTCAGACCAAACCAGATGTTTTTTTCTACCAGACAGAGGATCACCAAGATCACCGCAGGTGTTTTCTATTTTGGCTTCCTTGAATACAGAGTCATCCTAGAGTTGACACTAGGATAACATATCACAAACACACCGGGACATCCATCTGTCATCGCAAGCTCAGAAACCACAGAAGAATGTCACTAGAGAACAATAGAGGACCATTGAAATTAGATATTATTTGCAATGGCTGCAAATGCACCTTCTTTTCTTACTCTTTCCATCAGTTTCCACATAGTTTGCTTTTGTCTTGTCAAATATAGTCCAATAGCCATTTTCCGGAAAATATCCATCCAGTACAGAAGTAGCTGTGAACATCTGTGGTCAGGAAACCGGGGTCTCCACAATGGTTTTTGAAAGCCCTGATATGGAAACAGTGAGCAATAATGATTTTCCTCTAGAGCAATTGTGTTGTGAAATATGAAGACAACTGAAAAGGATTTGGGCCAATAAGAGCTCCCTTGATAACTCCGAATTAGTCTGTCAGTGTCTCGTGGAACTCTCCAGCCTCTCTATGGAAATCTTAGAGATGGCTTGGCAGTATGCACAAATAGTAAGATCTAGCCATACACATATATAATTGTCAAAGTCCTCAGATAGCAAATTCAATTCTTCATTACCCAGATTAAGATGGAAGATTGCAAGAGAACCAACCTGATCTCACGGCAATTCGTACATATTTTACGAGGTGGCTATTTCGTACGAATTTGTACGACCTCGCTCG
>JAUMHR010000062.1:11459536-11479949 GCA_032361145.1 Enteromius fasciolatus | reverse complement strand
AAAATATATTAAAATGGAAAAAAGTAACTTTAAAATAATAATAATATTACATAAAACCACTTCTTTCAGAAACATTAAACACATTTTGTAAGAGTACCAATCAACATCTGGCTTACATCGCTAATTTGCTGAGCATTGATCTTTGCTCTGATGAAGTCAGGGTGATCAGCATGTAATGTGTACTTGTGCTTAGAGTCAGAGTCTCCAGACTTATACATCCTCTGAAACAGGATAAACCTCTTGTTATTCACATCTCACAAAACCGCTACTGGCAACACACATTGGTATAGGAATTCTGGGTGAAATTTACCTCACTACACTGCATGTAGCTGTTCTTTGCGTGGATGATATCAGGTGAATCGGCAACTTGAGTAAACTTCAGACTTTCAGGATGTTGGCGATACTTCTTCTACAGAAGAAGAAGAATATAGTATGCTAGAACTAATACAACCATAAACATAAAATCACACAGTGTTTACTTTACTAATATGAGTGAAACATGGTATTTAAAAAAAAAAAAGTATGTTATCCATTGCTATACTTGGAGTGTAAAAATTTGGGCTTTCCATACCAGACTGGCTCAAAAATAGCTAAATAGCAATTGTGTGTTTTGTTAACATTATCGAATAGCCTGTGTGATGGCAGCATAAAAGTGAAGTTGGTTGTTTTTTGGTTTTAGATGCATTTTGAAATAATGTGCATGGTTGAATAATTCAGAATAAGACCGTGAGCTTCAATGAACAAAGAAAACAGACTCCATGATTCCATGTTAAGTGTGACTTACATCACTAATGAGCTCTCCAGCTTTCTTTGCATACTCCAGCTGGGGAGCACCTACGGAGTCCCACGCCACTCCCTTCATGAAGTTCAGATCTGCTTTGTATACATTCTTTGAAAGATAAAAAAAGAGAAGATTATAGTGTTTGCTCTATGAAAGCAAAACTCAAGATCATCTTTTGTAGTCTTTCTCACCTGGCTCTGCAAGTCATATGCCTTTTTGGCCCATTGCACCTTTATATCATCAGGTAGGGCTGTGTAAGAGTGTATGTGTGTCTTGTAATCCTGGTCGCTGGCTAAGGCCTGGGCTTTCTTGGCATGAACCAGGTTCACCATGTCTAGAGGCAGCTGGTATTGGCCACTAACAGAGACGGCGTCTTTGCGATAATTCTGGTCACTCTGCAGACGACCCATCTCTAAACAGTGCATTAAGTGCGAATCTTCATGAACACTGCGAGCTCCGATGTGCTTGCCTTTCTCTAAGGCATGGCTGTGCTTGTACTGGACCTACCGGGGCAAAGAAGGTGCACATGTGTAGTAACTGTTGGTCTCCACAAAGTTACTGTAGAAGCATGATTGCTTCAATATGTATATTAATGCATGAGTGTTGTTTTTGACCATAGATGTTTATGTGTGTAAATTTAGAGAGGGTATTCTTACATCACTAGCAATGCTGGTGGAGGCTTTAGCAGCCTGGAAGGGGATATCCTTCATGGTAAGTTTATAACCCTGAGCTCTTAGGGTATGCCACGACTCCTTGTATTTAACCTGAAACAAAACAGAAAAATGTTTAAACTTTTGTTCTCTAGTGTCTTGGATGCAGGTAGCTGCTTCTTTAGAATACATTTAAAATGAGCAATCTGGTTTAAAACCGGGGATTTTGTGTGGTGTAGCAATATCCATAAACACTAAAATAGACTTGGAAGGCTCATCTTACATCACTGAAGTTAGCAGCGTTAATCTTGGCCTGGGTGATTTCAGGTCTCTCGGCAGTAATGGTGTAGTTGTGCCTGAAGTTCTCTCCCTTTTCTTTGTACAAACGCTAAAATAGCATCAGACCACAGGACATTATAATATCTGTTTTACTGGAAATCACAAAATACAAAGAGTATTGGCAATGTTCTCCTACCTCATTAGTGATCTTGTTACTGGTTTTAGCATGCACGATATCAGGAGAATCTGTGACGGATGTGTGTTTGAATGAGTAAGGCTGCTGGCGATACTTTTTCTGTTAGGCAAAGGAAACATACAGTATAATAAAAACATATATAAACAAATACAATACACAGTATAATTCAAAATATGGAATCTGTAAGATTTTTAAAGCTTTTGGAAGAAGTCTCTTAAGACTGCATTTATTTTAAAAGTACTAAAATTAGATGTTTGTGAAATATTATTGCCGTTTAAAAAAAACGTTTCCTATTTTAATATTTTAAAAAAAGATTTTTTTCCTGTGATGGCAAAGATGAAATTTCAGCAGTCATTACTCTGGTCTTCAGTGTCACATGCTCCTTCAGAAATAATTTGAATATGCGGCTGGTGCTTATGAAACATTTCTTATTATCAATGTTAAAAATAGTTGTGCTCCTTGATATTTTTGTGAAAACTGACACATTAGAAAGAATAGAAAGAATAGCATAAAATAAAAAAAAACGTATAAGATAACACTGTATAAGTCTGTTGTTGTTTTTTCCTAACGGAACCCAAACTTGTAATGCAGATGAAAATGCTGGATCAATCCATTAATATTTAAAAAGGCAATCATACCTCGCTGATTAGATCTGTGGCCCGTTTGGATCCCTCAATCTGTAGAGCACCAGCGGCAATCCAGGCCGCACCACGAAGGTAGTTCAGATCAGAGCGGTAGATTTTCTGTTGTGTAAATAAAATATGTTCAAAAGAATTCAACTTTGAGCAAAAAAGTATTAGCTGTAGCAGTAAAAGTATTGAATTATCCATTACCTCACTCTGCAGTTCATATGCTCTCTTGGCAGCCTGCACTTTGAGGTCATCGGGCAGTGTTGTATACCTGTGCAACGTGAGTCTATATTCCTGATCGCTGACCAGAGACTGAGCCTTCTTAGCATGGAGCACATCCAGCATATCCATTGGTAGATGGAACTGAGAGTGCACCTTAGAAGAGTCCTTTTTGTATTTGAGCTAAGGAAATAGAAAGCAGATCAATCACTTGTGCATGACCTCTCAAACCTATATTTCTGGTACTCTAAATCCTGTAGCCCTGCTCAATCTGGTGGAATACTCACATCACTCTGTATATCTGTAGCATGCACAGAGTGAGCAATGTTTATGTCGTCCTGTAGTCCCTTTAGCCCAATCATCTTGCCTTTTGTCTTCTCAAACTGTGCCTTGTATTTTTGCTGGAGGCAAACATTTATACAGTTAGACATATAGATAATAAAATAAACTGGCGTTCATCTGTTGTGTACAAAATTCTCACATCACTGAGGATTTCTGCAGAAGATTTGGCTGCTTGGAATGGAATAGCATCCAATCGCAACTTGTAGCCACCATCTCTGATCTTCCTCCAGGAATCTTTGTAGTGTGACTATATAGAAAAGAAGTCTACTTTTAGCAGTTTAATGTGGAAATTCAATTGTTTGTGCGTGTGTTTAATAGTTTCTAAAACGCAAAAGCAGTGTGTGTCATGGATTCTCACCTCGCTGATGTTCATGGCATTGATCTTTGCCTGCACATGCTCTGGAATATCTCCAGTCAGCGTGTACTTGTGCATTTCATTCTCCCCTTTCTCTCTGTATAATCTCTGTCAACATAAAGATATCTTACATGTTCACAATCTTTTTAACAGTCGTTTCTAAATTCAAAGCATATATTCATAGAAAGAATCATTTATATAAATGAAGACATACATCAAGAACAAGTTTGCTGCTGATTTTGGCCTGGACCATCTCTGGGGTATCCTCCACGCTGGTAAACTTCAGAGCGCTTACATCCTGTCTGTATTTTTTCTGGAACAAACACAACACATGGCAAAGATTTATACCAACTGTCAGTGCTGGGAGATGTAGAGTGTGTTTTGAATTTACTGAACTATCTTTTTGGGTGTACGGCCCCCAAGGTTTTTCATTTCAAGGACAATATGGGTCAGTCATTTCACTATACCTTTAAACAGATGTGTAATTGAAATGCTTACCTCAGGCATGTGCTTCTCTATATTAGCTAAGTTTAACATCTATACTAAAAGTGAAGTGCAACTAATAATAGTCATGGCTTCTATCCCACTTGATGTCATAAAGTGTCTCTGTTTAAATTTTAAAAGATTAAAAACATTCTGTTTATCACCAGATGTTCAAATGTACAAGTTTACATTCATACAGTAATATATAAAACATGTCAAAACTGTATTTTTTCAATTAATATAACAGAACATATGCTTATATTCATTTAGGAACAAGAAAGTCTGATTTTTGAAGGCATAACAGCCTAAAAAAAATTTGCTTTTTTATGTTTTTTTTTTCATGTTGGCTGAGACAAGAGTTCTTAAAAAGGTGCTGATGAATTTAGGAAATAGTTCTTTCCTTTTCCTCCCCCTACTAAATTTAACCTATCACTTCATCTATTTGCTATGCAAGCATTACATAACTGCTCTTCTAGTGGTTAAGTATGCATTTATTTTCAGTGGGTCCTGCTGATCACCTAGAAATCTGGGTCTTAAGTTATTTGATTTTAGAACTAGAAAAAAAAGATTATATTAAGTGCGTATTGCTGTATTTCAAGTTGATCTGTACCTCGCTGGCTAAGTCTGTAGCTTTTTTGGCCTGCGTTACATCAAGGGATCCAGTGACTTCCCATCCCACCCCTTTCATCCAGTTCAGGTCAGAGCGATACTTTTTCTGTGAAGAAAACAAAGTTTTGATGCATAATTCCAAACAATATCCATCTTTGTACCTGTTTTGGCTTTACAAATCATTAAATTGAATGCTGGGATAACTCTTACATCACTCTGTAGGCCGTAGGCTTTCTTGGCCCATTCCACTTTCATATCAGTGGGCAAGATGGTGTACTCGTGTAAGAATGTTTTGTAGTTTTTCTCAGTGGCCAGTTCCTGGGCTTTCTTGGCATGGGTGAGAGTCATCATATCGAGCGAGGCACTGTGTTTGGTCTTGGTATCCTCATACTCCTTTTTGTAACTGAGGTCACTCTGGAGTTTGGTAGCCTTGGTGGAATGGGCCATCTGAGAATCATCTGACACAGTCTTCACACCAATCATCTTCCCTTTTGTCATCTCATATTCTTGCTTGTACTTCACCTAAATGTATGGAATATCAAGAAAGTTACATTAGATTATTAGTCACATACCCGAGCTTCCCTTTATTTGTGAGTCATGTGCATCAGTAGGGTTTTTGGTCACTCACATCACTGGCCAGATCTCTTGTTGTTTTGGCGGCGAGAATTGAAAGGGAGTCCAATCCTAGTTCAAAACCCTTCTCCCTCTCCTCTTCCCAACTACTCTTATATGTTTTCTGTAAATCACCAGTTTAATGTGTTGATTAAAAACAGGCAGTGGATTGTTAGTTCATGTGTAGGTTATTGGTAGAAGTTAAGCAACGTGTTGATAAGATTCAGCTCATACTTCACTGAGAAGCTCAGCATTAGCTTTGGCTTGCTTGAAGAGGGGCTCATCTTTGCTCATGGTATACTGGTGCATTGTCTGTTCAGTGCCCGCTTTGTATGCCAGCTGAGTACAAGAAAAGGTCAGTCAATCCCAGAAATATCCACTGAGGAGAAAAATATATAATCAGATGAATCATAGCTTACCCCACTCTGCAGCTCCTGGCTCTTCTTAGCATGTATGATGGAAGGAGTGTCTGCCACTTGTGTGAATTTCACACGGTCCACCTTCTGGCGGTACTTTTTCTGTATAGAAGTGAAAAATACACAGTTAGAGTAAATGTATAAAGTCCAGCATTGTCTTTGTGGTGAAGACCAAAGAAATCTTGGTGGTAAAGCCAGCTAAAATGTTGTAATGACCAACCTCACTGACTAGTTCTCCTGCTTTCTTAGCTTGTTCTACATCCAGACAGCCATCAGCCTCCCATCCGACTCCTTTCATCCAGGTCAGGTCCGATCGGTACTGGTTCTAAAGAAGCCAAATCAAATATCCATAGCACACAGCACCCAGTATGTGTATCATCCTACTCAGGTCTTGCAAATAGACATGCTTTCTTCTTACATCACTCTGCAGTTGGTAGGCTTTCTTAGCTTGCTGAACTTTCATGTCATCAGGCAGGACGGTATAATCGTGTAACTTCTTCCTGTAGTCTAAATCACTGGCCAGGGCCTGAGCCTTTTTAGCATGACTCAGATTCACCATGTCTAAAGGCAGGTGGCACTTGGATTGAGTCTCCTTGGAATCCTTTTTATAAGCGACCTATATACAAGAAATTTGATTGGATTATTTGTTTAGCCTGAAGAATCTGAGATCAAAATTCAACCTGACTTTGGGTACTCAGGCTTACCTCGCTGCTAAGTTTGGCCACCTGAAGGGAATGCATTGTCTTGGAGTCACTCACATCCATTCCAATGGCTTTGTCTTTGTTCTTTGCATATGCTTCCTTATACTTAATCTGTACAGCCCAGTAAATCAAATCAACCCAAATAAATTCATTTTAATGACATTAGCATTTAAACATTGAACATTTGATATTTACATCACTAGCCAGGTCTCGAGAGGCTTTGGCAGCTTTGAGTGTCAGTGTGTTCAGACCGATATCGCATGCTTTGGATTTGTTCTTCTCCCAGACTTCTTTGTATTTGATCTGTGAACGTGCAGGAAGACAACACTTAACACCACAATCAACACGTGTGAACTATATATAAGGATGACAAACAATGTGTCAACGCTCTGGAATGTGAGTATAGGCTTACATCACTGGCGAGCTCTCCACTGGCTTTCGCCTGTTTAAGTTCTGGTGTATCTTGAGATATTGTGTACTGCGTCTTTGTCTTCTCATAGTTGGCTTTATAGTTCAGCTTGAATGAGAGGTTATATGTGAGGCTTAGATATATTGCATTAAATTCACTTAAACACTCATTGACATAGACAAATTATGCTTACATCACTGAGCTGATGGGCATTGATTCTGGCTTGCACAATTTCAGGAGTGTCTGTAACCTGGCTGTATTTCAGCTTGTCGATATGCTGTCTGTAATTTTTCTGTGTGTAGGGGAGAAAGACCCATTTAGATTAGCCTGCGTATTTACATTTACTTTACGAGCTGTCAGAATGGAGTAGTTACTGATAGACAAGAATCTAAGCAGAATAGCCAATACACAAAGTTTAAGTTTATAGCTACAACAAGAATGATAGACTTACATCTTTGAGTGGCTCCAGTTTCTTCTGTGACTGATAGGATGGAGTAATGGTGGCTGGATAGTTGTACTCACTCTGAACCTGCTTCTCCTGCTCATATTCTGATTTGTAGGCAATCTGAAATGGCATTTAAAAAAACTAAATTCAGTATTTTTTGGAAAGTTAAAATTACAATTTTATTTAGTTAGTTTATTTAGGTGTTTTTCTGTCACTCTTGATTAATTTAATGTGTCTTACAGACCCCAAATTTGTTTATCAATGTATCAAAAAATGAATAAAACTATGTTTAATTTTGTTTTTACTTGCACTGATTCTATTATTGCGTGAATTCTACAAATTGAATACGCAACAAAACCACATATTGGAGATATGTTCAGAAAATGGGTTTCTTCTTACATCACTGGCAAGCTTTCTGACGTTCATGGCATGCATGGTCTTCTTATCAATGCCACCGCCCTCATAGTGCCCCTTCATGTGATTGGTGTAATTCTCCTTGTATTTATTCTGCAATCACAAACAGAGTGAAGGAGTTCACATGTGACTACACAGCACAGCGACACCTTAAAATTACAATATGCTGTCATTCTTTGTATATAGCAGTCATTTCACTGATGAGGAGCTCACATCACTGGTAAACTTGGCGATCTTTGACACATTCTTGAACTGTGGCGTCTCGCAGTAGTTGATGCTGTGGCCTTTGGTGGTCTCAAGGTCCTTTTTGTATTCAACCTGCATAACGGAAGGATGTCTGAGTCATGTAGGCAATGAAGTTGTGGAATGTTTCTATCACTCGTGGTGAACTTCATGCTCTGAAAACCATTTGCTTGTAAATCAGGGTAGGATTAGGATGTGGTGTTGTTTATGGCATCATCAGGTATACACTGTGGCATGTGAGAGGGTGAAAATAGAATGATGATGATACCCCTGGGCTTATGTGTTGTCTTTGTCTATGTCTGTGGGTGAGCTCATGGGATGAGGAGAATGCAGGTGTGGAGACGGTATGTCTGGCTGAGCCGCTGACAGATTCTCTGATCCTCTCTTTCTGTTTTTGCACGTGTGCATCCCAAAATGCACCCAGTAAGCCAAGTTAGAAATCTTCAGCTAACTAATCAATGCTGTTTCTAAATATGTTTTACGGGCAAAAGTGAATATGCCATCCATCTGTTCTTCTGCACCTGATGTAGGCAATGGACCAAGGGCATAAATCACTCACCTCGCTCACAAGCTTGTTGATTTTGCGTGCACACTTCAGACTCAAGTTGTCGTCAGTGTTTAGAGTGTGGTATGCAGAAGATCCCTTCATCTTGTTCAAATCCTTCTTATATTTCAGCTGCAGGTTAAACATGGAGAGAGGGGGATGAGAAAGGTGTTTAAACACAACAATACCAGAAAGGGCTCAATACTAGTGCAGGATGCCTGATCTGTCAGGATGAATTCCTGGGACATGAGAGAACATGCACAATCAGTCATTCGGACAGTCGGTGTGTCTCAATATGTCTTTTTGATGCCAAAACTGGATTCTTATTGGGAGTCATCAGAGAAATGCACATATTCCTCCTAGTGATGACAGGTCAAGGTGAGAAATCATTAACTGGGATTATTTTGGTATTGTTTATACTAATTAAGCGCTAGTGTTAGTTCTGGCAGGTAACGTGAGTCAAGTTTGCATCAGCTAATTCTCAGCTGATCACATCTAGCTATAGGAATACGACACCTATCGCTGCATTCCTATAAAAGCTCTTTTCAGTATTAATCAGCAGCTTTTTCTGCTTGCTCAGGATCAAATTACCCTCCTCCATCCCCAGTCAGGATCTGGCTTTCTGATATTCTTTGTCGTATCAGACTCCTAAGTCTTGAATTATGTTACACTTGGATATCAAGTAGAACATCTAAAATGACAGACCACTTCAGCGGTGATGATGCGCTAATACTCACATCACTGGCTATGTCATGGGCTTTCTTGGCCATCTGGTATCCAGGAGTAATCATAGCCGGAAAGCTGCCCTTGCCCTTTTGCTGTTCATATTCCTCAGTATAGGCATGCTAAAGGAATTAGAGACATTCAGTATAATGATACTGTATATGTGGATATATTGAATGTGCAAAAGAACACTGTGTCACCTGACTGAAGTGTTCTGCATTCTCTTTGGCCAAAGCAAACTCTGCAGAACCGGCATCAGTGCTGGCCTTGCCTTTAATCTCCTGCTCATATTTCTGTTGATATTTCACCTGCACAAACAACACTAGATTATAAATGGCATGCACATGCAGCTGACATTCACATGTAATTTACACATTTGGACACTTACTTTGCTGGCCATTTCGCCTGCTTTTTTAGCCACCTGGTATCCGGGAGTGAAGTGGGCAGGAAAACTGCCTTTGCCCCTCTGCTGTTCATAATCCTCAGTGTAGACATACTGTTTTTATAGAAGAAGATGCAAATTAAGAAAAATTTGGGGCAAAAACGTATTTAGTCAGCCACAAATTGTGCAAGTTCTCCCACTTAAAAAGATGAAAGAGGCCTGTAATTTTCATCATAGACTATAAGAGACCAAAAAAAGGATTTTTAAATAATTTATTTGCAAATTATGGTGGAAAATAAGTATTTGGTCATTAACAAAATTGACCCTTTGTTGGCAATGACAGAGATCAAACGTTTTCTGTAAGTCTTCACAAGGTTTTCACACACTGTTGCTGGTATTTTAGCCCATTACTCCATGCAGATCTCCTCTAGAGCAGTAATGTTTTGGGGCTGTCGCTGGGCAACACGGGCTTTCAACTCCCTCCAAAGATTTTCTATGGGGTTAAGATCTGTAGACTGGCTATCCCTTTGCAGAAAAACAGCCCCAAAGCATGATTCCACCCCCATGCTTCACAGTAGGTGATGTTCTTTGGATGCAACTCAGCATTCTTTCTCCTCCAAACACGACAAGTTGAGTTTTTTCATCTGACCATATGACATTCTCCCAATCCTCTTCTGTATCATCCAAATGCTCTCTAGCAATTTCTTCACATCAAGCTGCTTACCTATTGCAGATCCAGTCTTCCCAGACTGGTGCAGGTCTACAATTTTGTTTCTGGTGTCCTTTGACAGCTCTTTGGTCTTGGCCATAGTGGAGTTTGGAGTGTGACTGTTTGAGGTTGTGGACAGGTGTCTTTTATACTGATAACGAGTCCAAACAGATGCCATTAATGCAGGTATCAAGTGGAGGACAGAGGAGCCGCTTAAAGAAGAAGTTACAGGTCTGTGAGAGCAAGAAATCTTGCTTGTTTGTAGGTGACCAAATACATATTTTACATAGGAATTTACCAATGAATTCATAAAATAATCCTACAATTTGATTTTCTGGATTTTTTTCTCATTTTGTCTCTCATACTGTAGTTGAGGTATACCTATGATGAAAACTACAGGCCTCTCTCATCTTTTTTAGTGGGAGAACTTGCACAATTGGTGGCTGCCTAATACTTTTTTCCACACTGTATGGATAGTATTCGTCTTCAAAGAATTTTTAAGACTCTATTTACTTACATCACTGACAATCTTCCCTTGATTTTTAGCTAGAAGCACATCAGGAGTATCCGTCACAGCGGTGTATTTTGACACTCGCTCTTCGTGGCCTTTTTTATACTCCACCTAAATAAATAAAAAAAGAAAGCAATAATCAACTTTTTGAGAAAGAAACTGAACTTAGGTTTTGCAACCTAAACTTTACTTACATTGCTAGCCAGTGTATTGGCTTTCTTTGCCATTTCATATCCTGGCGTGATCATAGCTGGGAAACTGCCCTTTCCTTTGGACTGCTCATATTCTTCTGTGTATTTCACCTTTGAATCAACATATAACATGACAGATAAGAACTTGTGCAATGACTAATGACATAAACTCGCATAAGAGAAAGGCCTGTGGCCATATGTCCTAGACAGTCCTAGCTGGGAATTTGTAATTGCCTAAAATATTTTCAGTGGCCAGTGCATGAACAATTATGAGAAAATTAACCACAACATTTTAAAGAAGTGTCAAACAATTGGACAAAATGAAATCGTTAAGTTCAGTCTTTACACTAAAGCATATGGAACTCATTGCTATAATGTTTGTTTTTAAATAATATAATAAAATGTTACATTTAATATACTTACTATATGTATAATTATACTATAATATAAAATAATTACTTGTGATAAACAGTTATTAGAAGTATTACAGAAAGAAACTAATGAAAGATTACAATACTAGAAGAAGTATATGTGATTTCAGTCTGACAGATCATTATGCTTACATCACTGGCCAATGAGACTCCAGACTTGGCATGTAACATCTCAGGTGTGTCAGCTACAGAGGTGAACTGCGTCACACGTGCTTCATGGCCTCGTTTATATTCCACCTGCAACCCAAATGACCACTCTTTGTAATACATCATCATACTTTATCCAATTATAAGTGCAGCAAGAAAGCAAAAGCCTCATTTTTCATTCGCCCATTGAGTCCAAATCTTATAACTCACGTCACTAATGGTCTTCTGTGCCTGGGTCACACGTACAATTTCCTGGCTGGTAACGCTGCCCGAATAAAATGACTGTTGGCCCACAAATTCAGTTTGGTAACCTTGCTGCTTTTAGAAAGATTAAAAATGGCCACATGTTAAAAAAACAGCCCGAACTAAACTTAATGTATTTATGGTATTACTATTTGTTTTGGTTCCTCACCTGACTGGCAAGCTGGCTGGCTTTACGAGCTTGCTCAATTTCTTTCGATCTCATGTCATAGTGGAACGTGGACATGAAACGCTCCCCTTCTTCTCTATATTTATTCTAGAAACCAGAGAGATATAAGGAGAGAAATGTTAGCGTGCTTCCTATCAGCACAATAAATGGGGTAATGACTGATTCTGAAATCCTCTTTTTGTGATTCATGATGGTATATCACGATATTCAAAGACGTGCAACATCAGTGATACTAGTTTTTCCACACTGTCTTCATGGAATTTTTTTTAGGGAAGAAATGAAATTATACATGTGAAATATAAGCATGGTGGTCTGCATTCTGTCAGTCATGAAGGCCGCTCTATAGAGAGCCACTGACAGACAGGGCCAGCTGGGATCTCACAGAGACAGATTCAGAGAAGGAGAGAGAGGGAAAGGAAGCAAGAAAGGAAGAGAGGTGGGCCATGTTCATGTGGTATAAATTTAAACAGCAAATACATAAAGAAGAGTATCATGTCACACCACAGAAATAACTGGAGAGATGCACTTCTCATTCCAAACCTGTAGAGTCACCAGGGCCTTTGAGCTCTCCTAAAAACAGACCTTTAACCCAGCTCATATAATATAGGGGATATTACAAGCAAAATGACCCATGTTCAATTCTTTAAATACTTCTGATTATAAATCAGTTAGCAATATCCAGACACTAGATACACACTGAGCATTATTAGTTTAGTACCAGGCTGCCGAAAAAGCCGTACTGGAAGGTTTCTTAAATCTGGAAGATTTTAAATAAAGAAAATGTATATAATTTACAGATTGACTTCCATATTAGGAAAGAAAAAACGATGGAAGTCAATGGTGACCCAAAATTTCATTTTGGGGTGAACTATTCCTTTAAAGTGTTATAATGTACAGTAAACTGGTCATTGTCACAAAATAAGTTACCCTGGATGAGTTTATTCAGTAATGATCACTCAACTGTACATTACACTTTACTTAATATTCATTTTATTAAATATTAAAACATTTTAAAAAATATTGAATTTTTACAGTATGTAATTATTGTTTTTATAGCCTCAGCTACAAAAAAAAGTATTCTGTTCATTTACTATAGTACTTTGTCAGATGTACAGTAAGTCCATGACGTAAACAAAACCTTACCTCACTGACTGCTTCAGATTGCTTCTTGGCATTGATGTTGACAGGGGTCTCATAAACACTTGTGAAAGTGTTGTTCTTTGGATTATGCCTAAATTAAATATTTTACACAATTAATGACCAAACTATGCAGTAAGTACAAATTATGCCTTATAGTCATGAAGCAATGGAAAATAATGCTGATTTATAAAAACGTTGAACATTAATTGTTACTAAAAATCGAATTCAAGCCAAAAATGACTCCAAAACTTACACTTGGCAGTACGGCCTTTTCTGATGGCTGACATAATTATTGGCGGTCAGAACCATCTTACAGACCTCGCAGTGAAAACATGCTTTGTGCCAATTCTGAAAGAGAAAAGAGAGACATACATGCAGAGTGAGAAATGTTCGAAATAACTGAATCCAATTCCTTCTCCTAAAATGAGTATTTACTAACATGGTTATTTTTGATCGCTTTATGATCATCTATGTACTATCATGTAAATATGTAAGAGACGTATTGCGTAAAGACTTACCTGACCAATAAGATTGATCTTCTCCGCCGGGTACACCACAAACCCACACCTGGCACACTTTTGAACATTCATATTTTGATCAAATTAAGCCAGCAACTCCAGAGGATAATAAAAACAATTTGTACAAGTGAGAACTGGAAAGCAAGGCGTCCCAGACGGTCCCTTGTCCCCTCTTGTGTCTCAGTCTCTGTCCTGTGTTAAACTTAGATCTGCTCTCTGACTGAGACCCTGTCTAGTACATGTCAGCGAGTGCAGAGTTCCACCCCTCTTTAGCTGTTGCCGGTCAGCTGACTGGTTGACCAGCTGTCAGTTACTTGAAAGGGGAGAGAGATGTCACTGAATTGTGATCACGGTGTTGTTCACTTTGAGTACATTAGTCAGAGCCTTCAGACGTGCTCTAAATAGGTGAATGAAGTCACAGCTGAATTGTTACACGCGTTCTGAAATGCTTTACTTTCTATGTGCTGTCATGACTTTCCGTCATTTTCTCAATTAAGATTTTATTGTTCATGCTGTTAACGTTTAAATATGATTCAGTCTTTCTCAAAATATGGTGACAGTCATGTCTATTGACATTCTGTCATTAAAAATATTTTATCTGTAATTTGATAAAATGTTTTTAAATGTCTGACTATACATCCTCTCTACACATTTATAGCTCTACAATTAATTTTCTTCCTATGTTATGCATTACTGCAAAGCAAAAGTAAGTCAATCATTTAAATAAGTATTAAAATAATAGAATAATGTTTGTTTTCATCATTGGTGTTATCAATTAAAAAAAACAGTATTCTGAAAATACAAAAGGTCAAAGGTTAAAGGAAGAAGAAGCTGTTCAAATGGGCACATGGTTTTTTTTAAGTATTATTATCACATTGGAATAAAAAGGTCTTCATTTACTTTTTAACTTTAATGCCAGTAATGTATTGATTTTAGTCTGGTTGATGTTTGTTTTAAAATGCAATTAACAGCAAAAAAGAAGAAGAAGAAGAAGAAGAAGAAGAAGAAGAAGAAGAAAATAATTAAAAAAAAAATATATATATATATATATATATATACAGTATATAAAACAGTCAAGTCCTCCTATATGAATATCCTATATCTTATAATAGTTATGCAAGATTAATCATATCAGGTTGTTAATAAATATTTACGCTCTGTTCTTACAGTAAAATATGAATAATTTATCATTAGGCAGTAACAGACATTGTATAAGTGTAACACAATAGAACAGTAAAAATTAAAAAAACATATGTAAACATTTTTGTATTAATCAACAATGTACATAAACACAAATGTACCTAATAATAATAATTTTAACAAAACGTACATAATTAAATGTTTCAATAATTCAGATGGTTAAATAAATATTAATATATAAATATTAATCTGTAGTTAATACAGATGTACAGATGGTTCTTTCTATTGATTGTTTGATTAATAAACAGGAAGTTTGCGCTGTTTCTTTAAATACTCGAGACTCTCCGGCTGGAGGAAATGCAAGACGTGGAGTTGAGTAGTAGTTTCGTTTTCTTCTTCTAGTAACCTTGGACTTGAAAGAACAACGAACAAAACAGAGGCTGATCCGACATAAATGTAAGTTTCAAGAGTAAATCTAGTAATGTCGTGAAAACGTTTAACTAACGTTACTGACTGTGCAGTATATAATAAACATTGCGTTGCTAACTCTGTGCCTGAACAGCAGGGTTTACAAAAAATGTGCTATTAAGAAAAACATGTAGTAACCCTTACGATAAATAATACTTACTTTTACTTTACTATAATAAAACATAATAAACCATGGTTTTACTATAGTAAATGTGTAATAACCACGTTTTTGGCGTATTGATTAATTTGTGGTTACCAAGGTTAAGCTATCGAAACTATGTTTTGGTTTTATTTGTAGTCAGCCATGGTTAGCTAATCTTCGTAAGGGAAGTTGCCCTGGGAAAATTAAAGGGGGACCTGTACACTTCCTCCAAAAACATTTTAGCTGTAGAACACACTGCATGCTGTATGTAAATACCTTAAAATATACTAGCTAACATTAATAACTGCTCATGTACTTGTGTATTTAATGTTACCATTGACAAGTTGTCTTTAGGCGACTGGGCTGAGCAGTCAATCTCTCTTTCTTCCTGTTGTAGCCTGCTCTTCATGTCCTAAACTGCAGCTGTCTTCATCAGTTCTAATACATAAATACAGAGATTTTATTTCTACCCAAGCCATCAATTAATATAAAGATTAAAAAAGAAAGCAATTAAATAAACATCCAGTTATGACAACATCACAAAATGAAAGTAAAAGTTAATAATTGATGCGGATATTAGTAAAAAACTAGTATGAAAGTAAATGTACTCTGTGTTATTTACACTACTGCAAAATTATAGTGTAGCCTATTAATATGGGGTTTCCTACAAATAGTTTAAGAACTTTCTTAAACTTCCTTATTTTGATGCCAGTAAGAGACACTAAGTTACCACAGATTGCGTTTTGGCCAAAACTTCAGGACAGAAGTAAACTTCAGTAGGGAGGGGATGGGGTGACGTCAAGATAATTGTAAGTTAGAAAACAGATTTTATTGCACTGTCAAGAATTTCCAGTACTTAGTTGGCCTTGTGTTACTGAACATAACAGCATTGATTCTTGTTTCAGAATGGATAAAGAAACCCTCACCACTGAGAGTGAAGAAACAGTGGAGGACCAAGACTATGGAGAAGGAGACACAGTAGATGCAAAACCTGACCGCAGAGGGAGATTTGCGCTTTTTGGCAAGTAAGACTATTTCTATCAGTCTATCTGTGCATTTATGCAATGTTATGAACCACAAATATTGACCTGTCCTGTTTATTCTTTCTCAGTAATTCAGTGAATTATTTAGTATTTAGTATAGTTAATTATTTATAGTTTACAGTAGTAGCTGGAAGCACAGCTTCAGGTGCCCATGTCATACACTAGGTGGAGCCACAGTCCTCTTTATAATTAACATGCCCAACTCGCTGTAATGCTTGCATCATATGTAGTATATTTGAATGTGTCTGAATATGCTTTAAGATGTCTAGAAATATTTTTCGTATCTCTTCAGTGTGAACCCACCTGCATATTTGGAATTAGCCTATACTACTTTCTCTGCAATGAAAAAAAAACTAGTTATGTTAAGATATTGTACATTTTATTTGGCACTTTTGAGTGTGTGTGTGCTGTAACAGGCCCAATATGTAAGAATGATAGTGTGTTTGTCAGTAGAGGTGTGCTCTTGTCCTGCGTGACCCTGGTTGAGGGGTTTGAATAGGCCTTTGGAAAGCTCTGGGTGTATGCTGACTCAGGTAGCGTGCGCCACCCCAGCCCAGCGGAGCAACCACTGCACTCTTTATAGAGTATAGAGCATCCCGGGACCCTAGCACACACCACACAACAACACCTCACCACAAGGAAAAAAATCCACCCAAAAGAACCTAAAAATCTGGGAAACATTCAGCAGATCTAGAAGGAAGAGCAGCACGGTTCAATGCAGAGTGGCGTAGCATTTAAAGAAGAGCCCAGGTAGGAGAGCGCTCTGATGGGACGGGAGGTAGTGTGGGGGGCAGCTGCCTCACATCACATGGGACACCTGTGATTCGCTCCACTGTTTATGTGTTTGAGAGAGAGTGTATAGGCAGGTCCCCATTGTTGAGGTTTGGTAACGTGATGACTAGGCTCTTCTGGAAAACTGGCACATATTGTACATCGAGTGGCCAACTAATCTGGACGGATCCTTTGGAAATTTCACAATGGGAATATGAGACGTCTGTGAGAATTTCCCCTCAGGCATGTGGAATATTATGTTTGGGACACCGTGAAGTTTTAGAGCAACTAATATTATGATCGATAAGGGGATTTAATTGTCTTTGCGATGCCAAATATCTGCCATTTTCTATTAGGGTTGCATTTTGTTTAAGCTTTTATAGTTCTTCGACTTACAGATGAGCTTATTTGTTATTTTGTCCCACTATATTCTTGTAAATATGTATTAGGTGATGTACATGTTGCACGAAGGACTTTAATAGATCGGTTGACTGTCTGTCTGTCTCTCAGTAAGAAGAAGGATGGCAAGCTGCAGGAAAAAGAGCAATCTTCTGAAAGCCATTACAGGATTGTTTCACCAACATTCCAGTATAAGATGAGCCACCGGCGCGTTGGCAAGTGCGTCATCATCAACAACAAGAACTTTGATGAAAGAACAGGTGAGTCTTCATTTCCATGTCTTGCTACGTTTATTAGTACAATAACAGTATTAAACATTGTTTTGTTATGTATTATAGATTCAGCTGTGCTTCTACCTAAAAGTTTTGATCTAATTGATTATTGGTAAATAGTTAAAAAAAAAAATATTATCCATCACTTGTCATTGATTTATATAATTTACACCTTTTTATTTAATGAAAATAATAATTTATGAAAATGTCTATCTTTTTGTGGGAGAAATCAGATTTGCTCAACTATATAGTGATGTAAAGTAAAATTATATAATGATGTAAAGTAAAAAAAAAAACATAAAAATGCATTAGTATAGCTAAGTAAAGTGTCAAAAAAGATTTAGAGCAAAATTAAACCTGTGTATCTGTGGCTTATATTTATCATAGTTTCTGTAAAAACAACGCAGACACTAAATAGACACTAAAAGTTTCATAAAAAAAATCTAACCTGAATGTTGAGTTATTCAGAGATATTAATGTGATGCTCTGCTTTGTGATCTGTGTTTAAGGGATGAATGTACGCAATGGCACAGATCGTGATGCTGGAGAGCTGCACAACTGCTTTAAAAACTTGGGCTTTGAAGTTTTCATCTACAACGACCAGACCTGCAGGAACATGGAGCGGCTACTTAAAGAAGGTGAGTGGCCAAATTATGTATTTGTACCCCTTATCATCAAAATGCCACATCCGGTTTGTAAATTAGTCTTACAGTACATAACTGTGCTGGGAAATTTTATGAAACACATCAAGTGTGATAAACATGCGAGTGTCAAATATCAATGACACCAAAAAAAAAATCTAAAAACATGTTATGGAACTTTTACGGAATGTGGTTGGTCTGCTTGATTGCTGGAAGATTGCATCACAAAACGTTGTTTAGAAACAGGTGAATTACCTAGCTGTCCACTGACTCTGTTTTTTAATACAATATAACCACTTTGCAGTCTTTAAAACACAACTTTTATAAGGTATTAAGCTGTCTATATCACAAGCATAAAACACACAAATATTGGCCAATACTATAATTTGAATAGCACCAATTAACTGTTCTTATCTATGCTTTTCATTGCTAAATTAATTGTTCTTAGCTTGTTGCAATATATAGTCTTTTTGGTCTTGGACATTACGTAGTTCATCTTACAACAAGATTTTTGTAGATTTGTTTCATTCTTTTTTGTTAGTTGTGATGTTTTGTCGAATGTAAAATTGATATTTTTGAAGTCTCTCTGCTGCCCTCTACTGCCAGTGGCCTAAATTACTTGTGTATTAATAAAAGTGTTTGCAAACCCAGTTTATCCACACTAAGAAAACTAAAATTGGAATTCATTTCACATATTTTGTCTGCATGTGTTTCAGTCTCAGAAGAGGACCACAGTGACAGCTCCTGCTTCGCCTGCATCTTGCTGAGCCACGGCGAGGAGGGCATGATTTACGGCACGGATGGAGCAATGCCCATCAAGAGCATGACCTCGCTCTTCAAAGGAGACATGTGCAAGAGCCTCGTGGGCAAGCCCAAGCTTTTTTTCATCCAGGTAAGAGGAGCAGGGCCACAGGAGGATTTGGGGAGGAAAGAGGAGGATGAGGAAGAAGTGAAGGAAGAGAAAATGGAGCACCTACACACAACGGTGTCTATTGTTTTAATGCTATTTCAGTCGCACCATACCCGGAGTTACCCTACCTTTTCTGAAATGCACTTTAAGTGGATATTGACATGGTCGTGTGTTTTTACTGGCAGGCTTGTCGGGGTTCTGAGTTTGATGATGGTGTACAAACAGACTCAGGACCGCCCAATGACACGATAGAGACAGATGCCAACCCAAGACACAAGATTCCGGTAGAGGCAGACTTCCTGTTTGCTTATTCAACTGTGCCAGGTATTTTCTTACTCTTAATTACAGAATGTGGAAAGCCCACAGAACATTCCGAGCGGTCTACTAGAGCTCCTTATTATTTTTTATATAATAAATGACTAAACTTTTTAAAAAGTTTTTTTTTTTTTTAACGAAGTCAAAAATATATAGCTTGACCAGTCTAGTTTACAATAAGGTTCATTAGTTAACGTGAGCTAAGAATAAACAATACTGCAGCATTTTTAATTCTTAGTTAATGCTAACTTCCGCATTTACTAATGCATCACTAAAATCACAAGTTGTGCTTGTTAACATTAGTAAAATTGGGTACAATTTGTATACAGACTGTATGATGATGTCACCTTTTTGCAATTCACTATTGAATAGTAAAATGTCATTAGCATAAGCTAGTGGTGAACAAAAAGAGCATGACGAAGCACAGTTTGCCAGTTGTACTTTTTAAGTTTGCTGAAAAAAAGAGGATCTGTGAAAAAGGAAAATTAAAAGAGATCGAGGTAAACAGTTCAACATTTCATGTTGCGTTTTTATTGGCTAGTCAGTAAACATAGGTCGCAGCATCAAACACACTGTGCAGTGATCATGCTGCATTTCTGACACTGTCAGAAATTACTGCAGGCTGTTATTGGTTAAAAGACCATGACAAATGGTGACACCATGTCTTTGAACCTGTCACTGTAAGATATAGGACCACCGTTTATAAAGTCATGCAGTGTAGAAGGCTTAAAAACAGTAAAATGATAATTGCTGTTTTAACCTAAAGTTGAGACTTTTTTTGTGTAAATTTTGATTTATATCTC